>OMPJ01041328.1:8346-20452 GCA_900312935.1 Carapus acus
CACACACACACACACACACACACACACACACACACACACACACACACACACACACACACGTAAACACTCTTTGCCCAACTGGCAGACATCTGTTGATAATTATTGACCAGTCTCAGCAGAGAACTTGTGATATTTAATATTTCCTCACCACTTGAACAAATAAGCTATAATAACTGCAAGGTACTTGACCACAGGAGTAGAGGAGATGTGCAGCATGAAAGAAACTGTGTGCGCTGTGGCTACAGTTGTGTTGTTAAACTTTCCATAGGATTTTTAACCTCAGCATATATACAGAAAAGCAGCGAACCCCCTCACCACAAAAAAACATCAACTTAAAAATCCACCACCCACCAACGCTTGCACGGGCCCAAACCACAAAACCCTAACAGTGAACAAACATTATAAATCACTGCTTAAAAGAAGATATAAATAGTTATAAATACTCGCAAACATCACTAAAAACGCACTCACACATACTGCACAGACACGTGCGTGCGCATGCTCACACCAAGTGTGCACTTCAGCTGGATGCGCGGAGGTGTTGCTGCACTGCAGAGCATCAAGAGACGTTCATGAAACACTCATTAACTTACTTTACAACGCTGCTTTTGTGACCCGCCAGACCCTTGGCTACTCACCACTGCATCCCCTGCACTCTCTCTACCTGTCTTTCTCCCAAACACACACACACACACACACACACACACACACACACACACACACACACACACACACACACTCACACACACACACCAACCCGTGCGCCCATGGATATTTTCTAACCCAACGAGAAAGTACATAAACATTGAATGGGATTAAAGCCTAAAGTGTTACGGGCTAACCTGGATATTTTTTCAGGTAGGGCTTCCGTGAAATCTGATGGAATCCATGCTGCCTCTCAAGAAACGAAACACAAACAACTTGAGCAGCACCCTCTGTACGCCAACGTAATATCTGACCACACAGAACAGACCTTTTGACATCTCAATTTGAGGCTGTTGCTGTGTTATCATGTGGATATTTGTGAGACGCCCAAAGATAATGAGATGCAGGTGTTATTATCAGTATGTTGGGGATATCAAGTTTCTTTTGAGTCAACCTTAAAGCGTATTTATATTTTGTGGATTTTCACATCACTCCATAATAAACAATTAACAGAAATATTACCTCACCCCATTTGACCCTCATTTATGTTCCCAAGGGGCAGTGGGCAATAAGGTGCCCTGAGGACATTTTGGAGTTCATTGTCTTTGGACACTTCAACTGCACTGAGCATCGCATTCAAAACTGCCAGATTTCTGGTGTCTGGATAACTGCAAGTGTACTGAAACAAAATATCTTTAATGTACACGATAAGCATGTAATACGATAACAAAAGGAATGATCCAATGCAAGGATGTTTCTGTGTTACTGCAGCTCACAACAGACAAGACAAGCTCTGCAAAATGTATAGATGAGAATCAACATATCTACATGAAAATAAAAGCCGGGGAAAGCAAACCCTGCCCCCTGCTGTGGAGGTCACTCAGCCTGTCGGGATATTAAAACAAGCACATGAAGTTGCCCATCACTGATCTGAGGAGCTTTGAATCACTGTTAGTGTGATGAGGCTGTGGGTCTGTGGAAATGCCTTCAGCCCAAGGAACTCCCTCCTGTTCGAGCTCAGATCAAAGCCAACAACCTGCTCGGATGTCATTGATAAGCTGGATGAGCTGAAGCTGAAGAGGCTTGTTTCGCTCCCAGCAGACAAGTGGAGAGTTTTTTGGGTGGTGGGTGGGGATGTGGAGTGGGGGCTAGGGGTGGCCTCATGCTGGGGGATTTCTTGACAGCAGCCTGCCAAAGACCACCAGGGCGATAGAGCAAATGACAGGCCGCATTCTTCTCTTCGTTCCCCCCACAGGGTGCCACAGAGCAACAGAGGGGGTGTCAGATGGAGGGGGTTTTGGCGGTTAGCATGTTTTGCTTTATTTTGGTAGAGTTCTGTGTAAAAGTTTGACTGCCTTTTTTTTTCCTCGAGGCCTCGCCGCCCTTGCTTGGGGCCGTGCGCCTGCACTGAGATCAGCTGAGGCGAGCATGGCGTGTACAGTGTGCGGGGCGGCGTATCCTATAAATGGTGGGCTTGTTGGGGGTGTGTAAAAGATGGAGAGAAGCAGCCTCCATGATGGATGGTAGATGAATAGGTATATGAGCTTGGGGGAAACTTCTAATTACAAGGGGGGAGGCGAGTGTGCCCTCGTCCCTCGGGTAGAGGGTGTGGGTATGGGGGAGGACACTGGGAACATTGGCCTCATGAATTGAATAGTGTGGGGAAGCTTTTTTTGGGGGGGGGTCAGAAGTGGCACCAACTGCCCAACCTCAGAGCACAAACCGCTTCATAACGTCTTCACAAAATCCAACTTGTCTGAAAACTCTCTGATCAGGCCTCCATTATTGCCTAAAAGAAAGGCACTTTGCTTCTTCAACTATTGCAAAGTTTCTTGCATAATTGCAGTTGGGGAGTTCCAAATCTTAGCACTGATAAAAAAAAATTGTTTTTTTATGTGTGTTGTTTCAACCCCCGTTGGTGTTTTGGTAATTAGCTTATGTTGCAAAATTAAGGTGTGTGCACATGCCTCTGTTTGGTTACAAACCAATTTGTCTCTTTTTATGCGTCCAGCTTCCTGTCAGGTCAAGGGGCCCCCGTGGTGCCTTAAATAGTCTCCACATGCTTATGGGGCTCTGGGTGGTGAATCTGGAGCGTCAACAGTATAACTCTGACTGTCAAAAGAGGGAAAAAAAGTGAAAAAAAGAGGGAAACTGTGATGATGGTGCAGCGAAACTCCAGCAACACACCATAACATCTTTCACTTGTGTTATGAGCCATGTAGGGACTGAGCCGCAGTCTTTGGTCCCAGGGATTAATTTTCTGCTGAAATACTGTTAGGCCTCTGCATCTTTAAGGTTCTGCATTATTTCTACTGAAAAAAACATTAACATTTGAAGAGGGTCGACAGGTACATAGTGCAAAAAAACCAAGCCAAAGGCAAACAAAACCAATTTTTGCATTTGGTGCCTCATCTGAGAGGAACATTTAAGGAGGCAAGGATTAGTCACACTCAAAGTGGTTTGATTTATCACTACTTGTGATGTGAATGCAAATCAGGTATAGTGTAATGACATGTCTGGGTATTCTATGGAAGGGACAGTGACGTCACCTCAGCAACTCTGTTTTCACCCAGATTGGCAGGTGATGTTCTTTGAGGAAGCGAGGGGACCAGTGTGTTTTTGTACATCTAAGCACAGTAAAGCTTTCAAATGTTTGCTATGTTTATGATGCAGAAGGCCAATTTCTTCTCTGGGAATTAGGTCCTAGCTCTTGCTTCTGATGAATTTCTTTCGAATCATCTCCTCTCTCCTCTCACAGGCAGCAAAAAAAAGGCGTAAAAGTCTTTTTTTGGGGGTCGAAGTTTTTGCTAGTCATGTAGAATCCATGAGGTAACATGGAAAACTCAATATGTCCCGTAGTGTGATGATTAAGTGTCCTTGAACAAAACTTTAAACTGCTCCCTAGGCGCCTACTCAGCTCAGTGCTCCTCAAAATGAGGAGGAGTGAAATGCAGGGAAGTGACTGTAGAACAACAACAAAAAAAAATTACGCAGGCATTTTACATATAAATTCAAACCAAATTCTTCATAGCGCAAGCGATGGTTTGAATTTGAAATTACGGTTTCATGAATGAAAAGTCAGGTAAGCATTATACCGGTGGTGCAGTGGGAGGGAGCAAATGTGGGTGTGACATCATTCTAGTGTCCTAAATTTAAGATGCTCACTCACATGGTCGTCCTTTAACAGACTGGAAGGGAGCCAAGTCATCCCATGTTGCTGTGTGACAGGGAAGCATTTCTTTGACTACATCATGTGAGACTTCTCAAGGGAGGTGGAATGAGGAAGAACACAGAGCAAGAATCGAAGGGAAAGCTGGTGGAAAAGCTAAGTAGAGTGAGGACACACTCAAACCTCAGCTAGGGTTCCTGCAGATAAAATTAACTTGAAAGGGAAACCAGAGGAACCATTCACCTGTGATCCAGGTTTATTGGAAGATGGAGGTGGGCATGTGAAGTTTCACCATTGTGCCTACTGTAATGGCTAGAACAAGGTCTTCAGATTTAACACTGACAGATACTTTTAGAGCTTTTGTCTGCTCCAGGATTAGGCGGAATCAGGCCCAAGACTTGAGAGGCAAGACTGACCACGTGAAGCATTGCACGCCCCACAAAAAGTAGAGTTATAAATAAGACAGTATATAAAACTTGACATCAGCATCTGGGCTCAAGACAAAAGGCACCATAGGGCAGTGAACCCAACGTTTTTTGTTTTTTTTTTGTTATCATTTAAACATAATTTTCACAGACCAGCCTGCAAGGTGTGTGGGGTATATACATCAAAATAATACGACCAGCATGAAAACGAATAGGTACAAATAGATACAATTCACCATTATGCTGAGTTAGTGGAGCCCTAAACTTATTCCTCAACAGGAAGCAGGTCCTACAGAGGAGTAACAGGGATCAATATAGACAACAGAGGTCTATTGGATAGGTCCAGTCTGTTTCATTATTTTGTAGAATTTTGTATTTTATAAAAAAACTTCCCTTCACAAATAGAATGTTTATTTATCCTTTTCTTTGCTGCCCGTTTCCATATGACCCACTGACCGGTACCAGTGGGTGAGTACGAGACTGGTGGTTGGGGACCGCTATCATAGGGAGTCCCAAAAGTGGAGGAAGTTAAGATAGAAAGTTATGAGGATGCTGTGTGCTTCCGGTTTTAGTAGTACTGATTTTCAGTTTGGTGAGATTGTGTGAGTGTGCTTGTGTGTGGGTATGTGTGCCTGTGTGAGACAATGTGAGCACACTTTTCAGGAATCAGGAATCGAGAATCAGGAATCTTAACTGTCAATACAACAATTCACATTGTGTAACGAAATTACGATGGGTGCTGAGATCTGGCGGCTTTGAAAGGGTACAAATGGGTATAAATGCCTCAGTTCATCGACCAGGGATCTGGCGGTGGTTTAGTTGGCTAGTTTAGTAGCCTTGCTAACACTATCATAGCCTCCGTAGCCTTGTGTGCCTGTAGCTTTGCAAATGCCCCAGCCCTACAGCCTCGCTCTTGCTTCCTCTCGATTCGCTGTCTCCGTCGTCTGCCAGCCTCCGTCTTTTTGTCCAACAGCTCAGTGTTTAACGACTCCGCTGTTAGTGCCTCAGCATATATTGACATTTGAATGTACTGTTTTGAAATCGCTGCTACATCATGTATTTTGACAGGACAAACACAAAACTCAAGCGAAAGTCACCACTGTTGGGGAAATGAAAACACGCGACTTAAAAATGGCATTGCGTCTCTGAGTGGACACACTGTCGATGTCAAAATGGACTATTGAAATACTCAGAGAGTGAGAGGTGGGGATGGGAGGGCTTTAAAAGGGAGCTTTTGATAGAGAGAAACGCACCCTGCTGAAAGAAACGCACCCTGCTGTGAGTCCAACCTGACACGTGTGATGTATAAATAAACCCCATGCGTGTGCCAGCTTTTTCGAGAAACCGCTGCCTAAATGGCTGATTTGATTTCAATTTGATATTCCTGCTGAGATGGGCGAGTTATCGGAGGGGCTATGGGAGGGATAATGAGAAGTGATGGCTCTGGAATTACGGAAGCAAGTTCGCCTGCCGTGAATGTCTTTTTCATTGACGTGTGTTGACTCACACCTGCTGCGTGGCGGAATGTACAAATGGTGAGACTTTTCCAATTAAAATGCTATTCAAAGAGCATGTCAGGAGCCTTTAAGCTTGATGATGACATTTAGCTTGACTGAATATTTGGCGCCTTGATTCCTGAAACTTTCTTCATACTTCCCTTGCTGTTTGGACTCAGCCCAGTCACAACAGATAAGATCATTGCAATCAGTGATGGGCGGTTTTAGGTCTAAAAGATGACCAAGCCTCTTTGACAAGGTTCCCAAGGATTATTCAGCTTGTTCACACGAAAACGACTTTTCATTTGGTATCTTCACTTGTCTTCCTTTTAGATGGTATTTAAAGTCTCACACTCAAGCCTGCAAAAAAACAAAAAACAGTGGAATGGTTTGTGCGTTGATATTCCCTATTTACACACAAGATGATGGGGACCTATAGATGCTTGCAGTCTTTTTTGAATAAGAAAGCTTTCATATCGATTACATTTGTTCTGTTGATAAATTCACTCTTACTTTCCTGAAACATTTGGATCATGCTTTTAAATGAATATCGAGCAGAAAATTTTCGTCAAACTACAAACAACTCAAATGCTGAGAACAGTGCCCAGTTCCTTTAGATGTTGGAGTCAAATGTAAATCATATGCCTCAGTCTGAATGTGTTGATCCTATTCCTAATCTAGGCAACTGTATAATTACAAAAAATAACAAAAGCTCTGCACACTGTGATGGTTCATGTCAGAGAGCATTATCAAAGACCCCGTTTGATGGCGACCGACACACAGTAGATTCAATAATTATCCATCAGTCACACACACTTGACTCACAAATGCCTGTGAAAATGCCCTTTTAGCCTCATAGTCGCTTGATTCAAAGCAGGTTTAGGCGTATTCGTACATTAACTCCTCACCATCTTGCGCATTAAGATGTTTTCCCTCACCCTGCGCGGTCAATCACATGCTTTGACATAGAAAAATAGACGGTAGATACTTAGCAAAGAAAACCTCATTTATAATGCACTTGGCCGCATATATTACACGCATTTAAGAGGCAATCCTGAACGTTATGGGGATTCCCTCAAGAGGCACTTGGGGCGATGTTTACTCTAATTAACCACAATGGAAATGGAGATTAAAATGAACAATTTAGATCTCGAGGTGAGGCTTGTGGGTCGGGGAGTGTGTGCATAGAGGGGTTGAGTGTGCTGCAGCCAATGCCAGGCAGAAAATGGCAAAAAACCTCTCACATGAGGGGGGGAGCTCCAGCCTTCCCGGTGGCAGCAGGGAGATGATTTTTTTTCCTTGTTTACTTTTAGCTGGCTGCTTTTTAAGAGTGATAGAACGCAGGTTTCCTCCTCCATTCATGGACTGTGAGTTTTGGATGCTCTGCACAACATGAAATATTTGTGTGGGAACATCACCGCGGTTCGAATATATTGGCACTGGCAACGGGTGCATAAGGGCTTCCCTATTTGTACCACATGATGAGAGGGTGTGTTTTTTTCCGCCGGCGCCAGAGGCCCTTCGAAGCGTGAGTTGATTACACGGACCATCTTGTGTTTTCGCTGACAGTGGCTGTGTTTTGAGTTGATGTGCTCTGCAGTATCGGCGATGCCGTGGGTGTCTGTCCATGCGCGTGAAAAAGGTGAGGAGCAGATGGGCAAGCGCTCACCAAGGTTGCGAAAGAGGGGAGCTGGGGAGGAGTCGATATGAGCGGATGGGTGGACAGTGGCATTGGCTCAGACAGTACAAAGAATTCACGTGCTGCAGATGAGAAAGACCATAACTCTCTTAAGTTTTGCGTGCAGAAAACAAGGGCAAGTGAAATCACAACAAAATGTTTTTGTCAGTTTGTACCACTCTGAGAAATAAGATCTATGGTTGGATGAATTCTAACTCATGCAAAGGCATTTGTATTCATAAAGCACACGAAAAAAAGGTCCATGGTGGCCTTAGTTGCGGGGTGAAGAGGAATCAGAAAGGATCATAGGTAGGTAGTCACACAGCTTACGACAACTTTCTCCAGGATCTTGGTGAAAAAAGCTAAGTTAGAAATAGGTCTTTCGTTAGCCAAAACCCTTGATTCAAGAGAGGGTTTTTTAAGAGGAGGTTTGATTACCGCAACTTTGAAAGGCTGTGGTACATAGCCAGTAAATAAAGGCATATTAATCATATTTAGTAGGAAGTTCCTATTAAAAGAAAGAGTTCTTAAAGCAGACCAGTTGGAACAGCGTCTAACTTACAGGTTAATGGTTTAGCTGAGGAAATCATCTTGGTCAATACACCACGGTTGACAAGGGAGAAGCAGTCTAGGATAGGACCAGGTTGTAAGGACCCTGAGCTTGAGGTTAGATCCTGTGTGCCTACGTTTGAGGGAATGAGATCATTAATTCTACCCTATTGATATTGCAATTTTATCATTGAAGAAACTCATGAAGTCATTACTGCTTAGATGTATAGGAATAAATGGATCAGTGAATTCATTACTCCGAGTTAACTTGGCCGAAGTGCTGACAAGGAACCTTGGGATATGTTTATTTTCCTCAATTAATGAGGAGTAATAGGTGGCTTTGGCATTACAGAAGGCCTTGATAGGTTTTCAGACTGTCTTGCCAGGCTGGAGCGCCAGATCCTTTCGAGTTTTGTCTGAGTTTTTTTTTAAATTCACGGGTCAGTGAATTATATCATGGGGCCTGTCTCTTCTATTTTATCAGTTTCTTCTTTAGAGAGCAAAGACGTCGAGTGTCATTCTCAGTGAGCCTGCCGGACTATCTGTTTAGAATCACATAAATCATGCAGAATTCAGATAAGCATCACAGGATTTGCCCCCTTTTGAAATCAGCCAGGGGATATTTCAGAGCTTTCGCTGTGCACTTGGCGCTGCCACCTAAACCAGAGCAGTGGAGGACATGATTAAAGCACATCTACGCGCCGAAAACATCAACACATACTGAGCACAGTTGTAGCAAATGTGACCTGACGCTGATGAGGCATTACACTAAGCCGTGAACATCGCACACATGCACCACAGTCTGTGTACGCTGCCTGATTTTTATTCGCCAGCATCATATTTTCCATATGGAGTCCTGCGAATTGTTTTTTTTGCCCAATGTGAGGGTGTGTTTGTGTTAACAATGCTCGAGCAACAGTCACGCTGAATATCTCAACTGAACATTCCATTCGTCCTCCAAAAGGGACCATTATCTCTTACATAAAGCTGGCGTGGAGCAGCATATCATTTCTGGTGTGTGGAGGCAAAAGACAACAATAAAAAGAAAGAAAACGGGGAAAAAAGGGAAAGAATTCCTTTTTTGGATATAAGTGGGGTCGGGTGTGTGTGAGTAGTGGGGTGAGAAGTGGGAGGAATTCAACTTTCTCCACTCCATTCTCCGATTATTTATCACCCCCAAACGGTCGGGCTGGGCCCCACAGGAAGTGAAGCGTAAGTGCAACAGGAAGAAGGAGAAGGTGGAGCTGTCTGATCCGCGGCATGTAAATCAAACTTTTTTTCCACCCTTTTTTATGAGGCTGGCCACCCTGGAAGATGAAGTGCTGTTGTTGTGAGAGAAAACATCGGAGCAGCACACATGTCACAACATTGACACCTTGGAGGGGGTCGGCTGGGATCCATCCTCAGGCCGCGTCTCCAGTGTGACCTCTTGGCCCCAAAATCAGCCCCCTCACCCTTCCTCACCCTCTCCAACTCCCTCAGAGCCACCCTGGAAGTCGTCCCTTTCGCCTGTGCTCTTCTCTCACACATCCGTCCTCTTCCATCTGCCTCCTGCTGTCCCATCCCCAGCCATCATCCCTCTATCAGGGACATGGCCACGTCTTGCAGAGAGCGTCGCCACCGCTGCCGCTGTTTCCCCACTGCGTCCCTCTTAGCTCTCTTTCCACCAACACACTTTCTCCGTCAATAAACATAGGGCCTAGGTGGTCCTGTCGGGGCCGCTGTCTCCCTTAGAATAACCAGCTACCACAAGAATCCCCCGGATGTCTCCACTGCTCCTTCCCACGTGTTCACCGAGCTCCCTCTGGCAAGGCGCGTTTCACCGAGGGATATTTTTGGAATGCTGCACCGAAAGTACCCCCTCTTCCTCCTCCTCCTTTCCCGTCACCAAATCTGACTTAAGCACACCAAACTGGAATTCCACGGGTGTGTTGAGTGAGCTAATGGTCACGTCAATAACGCGTGTGTGTGTTGATGGCGACACGGGGCTGTGTGGGAACACCTTGGGTGTTTGTGTGGAAACAGTTTGTCACTTCTCATTACTTCTCAGCTGGTGCTTTGCATGTTGCTGCTTAACCCAGGTTAAGCAGCAATCTCTGACAGGTATCTGAACAAATATTACTCACACACTTTATAACTGACTTTTTCATGCTAGATGAGCGCTCGACCGTCTTAGTTTTTCACACTGCTCAAACTGTGTGGAGACAGCCGTGACTTTAGAGAGGCAGCGGTGGCAGCGGCCGATGTAAATGCACGAAGGCCGCAGGTATTTTTGCAGGAAGCTCTGTGTTTACCTCCAGTGTGTGACAGGAGCTGCAGGGATGGCGGCTATAATGGGGTTTATTTACGTTCACACTCGCTTACACTAGCCAGCGTCTGGAACGCTTAACTAGGGGGACACATTTTTGGAGAGAGACGTCATCGCCGCTGCGGCAAAGAAAGAGTGTTGTGGAGCCGTGAGGTCAGTCAGAGGGATTATTCCGATTTTATCACTCGTCTTTTGTAGGGATAGAAGTGAGATCATAGTTTCCTTGTTTGGATCTGGTCATCGTCATTTCAACATAATTTTTTTTCTCTGTGTTTACCTAGTTTCCCTTGAACAGGACTCACACACTTTAGATGTGTCGTCACATTCAGGTTTGTGTGTGAGAATTTATAGACCACAACAACTTAGCATTGTACATACAATTTAAACAAAATCATAAAATCTGACTACACATATAGATTTAACTTTTTACATTTAACTAGTTTGTATGCATTATTTTCAGCAATCATGACACTTAGGAATATATTTGTCCACAAAAGTTGCTACAAAAAGAACAAGCTGCCAAAAATAGAATAAATTATACACAGGTAATAAACACGTTTGGATATGGAAATATTCAAATATGACATCTCACATTGTATATTCTTATATTATAAGTATCTGTGGCTTTGCCGGAAATATATTCAATGATATCAATCATCGGAGCTCCACAAACCTTAATACTGCATGCATGTAATGTTCACGTTTATGGAGCTCTGACAGTATTGATGAGACGTGCACAGATGGAGCTGCATGTGAATGTGTCTGGAGCTCATGGTATATTGACTTTGGCATCTTCCCACTGATGATTACCACTGGAGTCTATCTGCCATCGCCTTCATCGTGAAAGGTCCTCGAATCGCAAATGTATAATCTAGACACTCTATCTAAACGCTCTCTTTTGTTCCGCAGTGTAAAGGTGTGGTACCTATCCAAGTTGTAAATTGCAAAAATGAATGGCATTGCAATAGGAAGCAAGGGAAGTGAGGGATGGGGGGAGAATACATCAGTAAACACTGTGTTAGGTAGTCAGGTGCGCTTTGCAAATTTAAGTGCTTGCACATCTGTATACGAAACACACATTGAAAGGAAGTGCAAATCTCCCCCAATCTCGTGTAATCCATCACTGCATGGTCAAAACCAGGCGATACCTTCCCTGAACCTGAGAAATTGTTAGGCCTGACCCTTCCCCCAGGAACAAACCAAAGTTGCAAAACTTTCCTGCAGGACATTTTTCTTTTTTTGCTCCCTGAGTCATTTTCAACCACAAACGCATTTACGAATAGATAGATAGATAGATAGATAGATAGATAGATACTTAGATAGATAGATAGATACTGTAGACAGACAGACAGACAGACAGACAGACAGACAGATAGATAGATAGATAGATAGATAGATAACTAAATTGGACACCGACATTCCTCCTCGTGGCAACTACCAAACCCTAAAAAAGGAGACACCGGGTGTTCTACTTTCCCCCCTAGATTTTCTGGTATGGTTTTGTTGGCCTGGCCTGGCTCAGCCTGGCCAGGCTTGGCCTGGCCCTGCCTGGCCCAGCTCAACCTGGTGAGCCGGTTTCGACATCTCAGCGCGGTTTGAGTCAAAATATGCCCTCGGAGCGAATGAGAGAGAAGTTTGGAAAGGGAGGAAGGTCAGTGAATGCTTCATTATATCTAATGTTTCCCTCCCCCCCTAAGAACTCTCCAAAGTAAGCGAGCTGTGTGAGCCTCGGGTCCGAATGCTGAACCCCCTTGTGATGACTTGGAGCAGAGCAACCCTCCACTTTCTTATTTTTGCCCTCAAATGAGAGCCTCTGCACGAATTATGTGTACAGAC
>OMPJ01041339.1:0-25490 GCA_900312935.1 Carapus acus
CTACTTCACTCTGAAGAAATGTTCCACCATTGAGCTCTTTCCTGTATTCACATCAACATTCGCATCAGAATCACTTTCCGTTATCTCCCACATTATTGGCCTTTTCAGTGCAACCAAAATCACGATTTGCTGTTCAGAATGTTGGGCAGTTTTGGGTGGTTCATTGTGTGGCTGGCTATCGGCTTTGTAATGGTACATTAATTTCTCATAACGACGTGGAGACAGCAGTGAAATGAATGGTTGAGGGAGTTTCACTGACCTCTTATCCTCCCATGTTGATTTCAGTCAAACAAACTTGAACTAGAGAGGAGACGGTAGTGAAGAACACCCTCGCCAGACGGCGTAGAGCTCTAATACTCCTTTAACATTTCCCCGAGCTCAAGATTTGACCTGTAATTGCTTAAGTGGTGATGGACTAAGGAAATAGTACAATAATAGCTTCGGTAAACACAGCATTGATTTTATGCCAGCAGTGACTGAGCGTAGCAAAAGCTTATACTGTATGTTTGAGTAAATGGTCTCCCATCTCCTTCAGTCATACACAGGGTAGCCACTCGACTTGGATAATACACCTGACCTCAAAGAATCAAATCTCATCATCTCCATATTGAGAAGAAACGGCACTAGAATCAAACCATTACTCATCTTTCAGTTCCAATCATTTCTCAATTTGTTCAAGCTCTTTGCCACTACAAAGCCAAGTGGCCCATGAAGAGGAATGAACACGTTTGTGCGTGCCTGTGTGCGCGTGTGTGTGTGCGTGCGTGTGTGCCTGCCTGCATGTGTGTGTGTGTGTGTGTGTGTGTGTGAGTCAAAGATAAAGTGCCAGACAGAAAGACCTAAAAAAAAAAGAGCGATTGGGAGAGCGAGTGGGCTGCATGTGTACTGTATGTAATGCATGAGCTCGATGATAACGTGTTTTTACTTTATTAGTGTAACAAATCATGGACACTACAGCTTGTCACCCTCCAAGCCTTACATTGATATGTTATGGCCGCATCTCGCACAGAACCATATTGCCATGGCTAACATGGAGTAAATTTGATTTCATTGTCAATGTTACACTGTCACGGATGTTAGTTTGCTCTTGGGTTATAAGGTTACAGCTGACATTCTCTTTGTTCTTGGAGTTCAAGGGATGCGCTGTCTAATGCTGAGATTTTTTTTTTTTTCAAAATGGTGCTGTTTTACATTCGAGTCTTCCTTTGGTGTGGTCAATGATACATTTCGGGCAAATCTTAGCTTGACGCCTAACATCAAGTTATGTAAGTGAATGAGAGTGTTGGGTGCATCAGGGACTGGTGAGGCACAGCATGGAGGGACCATAATGGTTGACTTTTGACAACCCTCCACACTAACCACCTCCCCACCCCTCCAGGCTGCCGACAGCGATAAATAGAGTATTTTTTTCCAGCTCGCACCATTCCAGTAAGAATGTCATTTTTCTCATGGAGATGCATGTATATAATTTTTTAAAGTGCGACCTACATTTTGGGATTGGGGATGAGCTGTAGATAAATTAGAATTACAATCAAAAGGAATAATGTTGCCAAGTGAAACCAGGTGTTGTTATTTCGTATGTGAACCATAAATCTGTAAATCTCTGCACCGCCCGCACAGTTGTTTACCAGTGTTAAGGTCAAGCAGGAAAGTCAATGTGGACTGAGTCTGAAATTGCTCATTCAATTTCTTAGACACATCTTTGACAAAGAAAAATCAGCCCAAGCGTTTCCAGCTAATTATTTCATAATTGTTGTTGGTGTCCCATTGTAGATGGCCTCCATGGAGCTTTGTGTTGGGCGCATGAAATATTAAACCGCTTGACTATTAGACTGCTCGACTCGTTCTGGTCAACTTAATTATGTTTTTCACTGCTGCAGCGCTCACAGCTCCAGACTCCCCTCCCCACAAGCCCCCTGTTTAATATATAAAACTCATATAACCACAGCATGCAGGTTTTAATCATGATGTGTTGAAGAAGTAGTAGAAAGTGGCATGAAAGTTAAAGAATGTGGATCTATGGGCTAACGCAGTTCATTGTATCTCTTGTTTTTTAGATACCACTTGACAAAGTTAACCCTTCGTTGAGCTTAAGTCATCTTGAAATTTCAGATATTACACAGTATTATCAAAGAAGCTCCGATTTTGCCCTCCCTGCTAATCCACATAGATCATTAAAACTAAATGAGTGTCTGGAAACAGGGCGGGTTTGTTTTGTGGACATATGGAAATTGACAAAGTTGAAACCAATCTGGGATGGGGCTGGTGAGGAGAGGAACCGTATCCGCCTGTAAAATGTCTCAGTCTTCAGGGAGAGCAACCACACTGTCAGCAAAAACACTCATCCCGCCTCTTGTTCATTTATGAATAATGGATTTAGTGACCCTCCCTTTATCCTCCAAAGCTACAAGCTCATATCACTGAAGTCCTGCTAAGGAACCCTAGAGTTTTAAGTCAGCACAATGAAAACAAATAAAAAAAGAAAAGGGATATGCCCATGACAGTCAATCGCTCTGCTTTCATGTTGAGCTGTAAATGCTGGCATTTCTGCACTTATTCTGCATAAAAACACGTAATTATGCTTCAAATAGTGCGGCGGAATTGACAGACGCGTGCTCTTCCTTTGTTCCGTAGTCCCTCGTCAGGTGAACGCTGCAACGCTATAGATTTGCGTCCTCATTCTGCCCATTTTACCGCCAACCCTGTACACTTAGCAGTATCTCAGGAGGGAAGATGGATGTTGCCGGAAGAAGGGCGAATTTTGTTTATGTTGCAGTAAACGCGGCACCATTGTAAAGGTGTAAAACTTTATGGTTCATTCTGTTGGTCCTCTAAGTGGTTAATATGAGCAATGGCTGGCGTTGCATTTCTCCAGAAGGGCAAAGCAAACACCTTGACAAAAGCAATTAAAAGTGTGTGTGAAGACTAATTCGTTTTCTTCTCCTCGTCTCGTTCACCCGCAC
The DNA here is from genome assembly GCA_900312935.1 of Carapus acus. Taxonomy (NCBI): domain Eukaryota; kingdom Metazoa; phylum Chordata; class Actinopteri; order Ophidiiformes; family Carapidae; genus Carapus; species Carapus acus. The sequence continues at coordinate 2,964 of OMPJ01041339.1, forward strand.
CAGTAAATTTGTTATGTTTGAGTACTGACTTAATCTTAACATTGCTCTGTTTTATGAGGTAGCCTTTTGTCTCACAAGGCACTGGTATGAAAGGTCGAAGAAATTGTTGTGGGAATATTGCATCTCTGGTGAATGGAAACGGTCTGTTACACCTTAAGCAAAGGTGTTAAATCTGCCCTCTCCATTGCACAGATCTAATGTCCACACGCAAACAATAAGCATCAAATAATGCTGCATGCACTGTAGACCTGTAGTACCCTCAAGATCTATCCTGGATAGATTTTTTTTTCTATTCAAAAATTATTTTCTTAGCTGACAGAAGTACTCAAAGCTCTCATACTTATACACATGGAAGGAGGGCAGTCTACAACACACAGTTAAGGCTGGTCGATACGTTTGTCATCCTGTCGCGTGGTCTGCGATGTTGATTTAAAACACATTCTCATTCCTTACCCTCCGTCTCCATAGAAGATGTTATGTACAGCGGAGAGAGTTGCAGAAATATGTATGAACTCAGTTTGTGCTGCTGTTACTGCCCAGCACCACACCTCCATCAATAGATTGATCGATAGCAAATACCGATGTCAATATCCAGCTATCAACAGCGGTGTGTGTGTTCGGGTCTTAATCTATAAACATCAACTTCTACACGAAGGTACCGAGCATGGTTGTTTCGGGTAATATTACAGTATTTGTTGGAAGTAACTGCATAATCGTTAGCACTTCATGAAATCTTAATAGGTCCTGTAAATTAGAAACAAAGCAATGGTACAAGCTGGGAACCTGCGACTCCATCAGTAATGAAACAGATTGCAAGTGAGGGTTTTTTTTCTTTTGGTCATTTTTTTTTTCATTCTCTTCTGGGATTCTGGCGCAGCTGTTGAATAAACGTCATCTGGTCATCAGTCAGGAATTGTATGTTTTCATATCAAGGTTTAGAAACAAAAGCTAGAGCTTTGATTTTTTGAATTGAACGTTGAGGATCCAGACTGTAGGCCGCATCGGAAAATGGTCACACTGGGTTGATGTGACGACAGCTCAGACATCAGATTATCATTGTCAAATCATCTCACAACATTGATGTCTGTGGATCAGTGACATTTTATCAAAGGTGCAAAGTGACAGACTTGTTTGATAGCTTTCAGCCACCGCGGGGGGATTCCCAACACCACCCAGAGATTGAGAGCCCTGGGATGGTAGGTAGAAGGGGGGAAATAGAGCGGCGTTGTTGATCCACAAAGCCTTATCAGTGTCATATTATTTCACCACAAAGAACCATTGACAGTTTATCTTGTGCCCATCGTCCTGATAAGGTCCGCGGCCACAAACAAAAACAACGGATAAAAAGACTGTGGCAGCGAACAAAATGAGCAAAAGTAACAACAAAACAGAACAAGCTTACCCCTGCCACCCCCATTGCACCCTCCATCCTCTCAGCCCCCAACCGCACGAGTTGGCCTTTTATTACCGGCTGCTGTGAGATGACTGATAAAAACCCAAAGACAATGAACGAGCGAAAGGCGGCAGATAAGTTTGAAGCAAAGAGAAGATAAAGCAAAAGGGCTATGTAAGCGTCCAAACGTTTTATTAAACGAAAAGGACAATGTAGGCTGAGGGAGAATCAGAGGGATAAGATTAAATGAGGGAGGTAGTGGGATTAGGGCTGAAAAGGGACACAAAGACAACTGTGGGTCATGAAGGTTCTCTTACAATCTTTTCTATTATTTCAATGGTTTCTTTTAGATGAATGTGTGTAGTTGTGTACTGTGGCCCCTGTATACAAAGACGTGCAAATATGAAGTCGCAACGATCAAAGCCACGTACATGTGTGTTTCTACCAGTGGCGAAAAAAGTGATAGAAAGATGTTTCAGGAGCACCATGCAGCTCTTTACCCACCCCCGTCCTCTCTCCCCCCTTTTCCCAGTGCTCCACTAGGCAGAGGTGCATACCAGTGCGGTGACAGGGACCCGAAGACTTGTAAAGCAGGACATTTATCATGATGGCAGTCGTGTTTACAGCCCAGCCCTGATCCTTACCCCGTTTGTAAAACGAAGTTGCGCCAGAATGCCTGAGCTGGGAATGGCCCCGATCTCTGATTAACCTGATAGCATTCATGGGGGGTTCAAACCCACAGTCCACACCCATTAACTATAAACTACATAGACACTCATTATATGTGATAGTCAATTATATCTGCGTGTGTGCATGTGTTAATAGAGCAAACTTTTTCATTCTTCTCCAGTTCCTCACTCGATGTCTCACAATACAAATGAGTGGCAAAGAGGAATACACACACCAGTGTAATTCTTGGTTTATTCATCTTCTGAGTGGGTATTATTGTTCCATATCAAAGTCTGTGCAGCTTCCTGTTCAAGTCGTAGCAGAGAAGTATTCATTTGACATGCCATCTCAGACAAATCTGTGTTCTTTCAAGGTAACAATGCCAAGATTTCACCATATCCAACCAAAGCTGAAGATTCATAATGTTATTGATTCTCAGCAGGCAGTACCTCATCTGCCTGGTTGCTTGAATAATGTTGGGTTTTATGTTCATAATGAATATGAGGACAAGTACAAATACTTGCCAGTACTTACCCTTACATGTAATGTTTTTAACGCCATTCCACTTTTGTGCAGGTGAGGTTTTACCATAAGTGACTCAGAACTTTCATCTTGACTTTTTTTCAGTTGGTAGGTCAATAAGCCCTCCCAGGGAGCCATTTATTTTACTGTCCATGAAACCGAGTTTTATTTGTGATTCCTCTTTTGGGGAATGAGGACAACCACTATTGTACTGCCCACCAATGTTGAGGATCACAAATTTTTCGCAGGTATCTAGACATGAGATGTATTGCTTTGGCTGTTCTCAGGCACTAGTCTGTGTGTGTGTGTGTGTGTGTGTGTGTGTGTGTGTGTGTGTGTGTGTGTGTGTGTGTGTGTGTGTGTGTGTGTGTGTGTGTGTGTGTGTTTGTCTACCTGTCTATCTGTCTGTCTGTCTGTCTGTCTGTCTGTCTGTCTGTCTGTGTTTCAGTGAGTTTGTTCAATAAAGTCATCATAGCTTGCATTAAAAAAAAAGCTGACATTTATAGCATAGCGCAAAGGTCAACAAGTTGGAACTGAGAGAGATCATGAAGGGGGAAAGGCCATTTTAGTCCCAATTTCCTGGGAAATGAACTTGATGTTAAGAGAATAATGCACCAGGCAAATATGAACTTGGGGGAAAAATTCAAGTTAACAGGCGAAAAAATGAAACACATGACATTTCAGTCTCACTGAAGTGATTCGCAAATAAATAATGTCTTGGCAGCGTCTGACACAGTGGCCGATGTGGACACAAACTCTGATAATAGAGATCTAATTAAAAGTCCCTGAAGTGGACACAGCCATATGTCTCTGCCAACCCACACACAGGCTGGGCCCAACAACATCCTCATTAGTAGCTTGGTGTCACCGGCCCTGATCTATACAACACACCCCAACACTTCACTACTCGCCAAAGGTGCATTTGCTCTGTGCTTTTCATGGAAAATATTCCCTGAAATCCAGGCCATTGCCGCAAAACTTGAGGCCCAGTAGATGGATGAAGGAGGAGAGAAACATGGGAAGGGAGGAAGAAAGAAACTTCATCCAGTGGTCTGGGATTGAATATTTTGCCAGATTGGCAACTATCTCTGGGACTTTCATACCTTTTGATGAGACAGAAGTAGCAAAGAAGACTTGACAGATGTATTCCCTGCCGGCCGAGATCAGAGTTGGCGCTGTCTGACTTTGCTATGCGCTTTGTATTTGTTAGTTTTTGTGTGTGTGTGTGTTTTGTGTTAATACGTCACAAAAGGTGTGAGCAAACTGGTATAGACACGACCATGTATGTGCGCGCAAGACGGAAATAGAGACAGAGACAGCATGTGTGCGTTTACTCTTGTGTGCGATGAATACTCCTCTGATGAACTGCCCCCTCCATGACAACTGCCTCTCTCCTCACACACTTCAAACCAGTCGGCTCCCCAATGCTGCTGGTGTTGTTAACTGTTCTCACCCACAGCATCGCAACTCACATTGCGGCCGTAAGACGCTGGCAGACCCTAATGGAAACGTCATCTCCCAGATAAAAGATGGTTGAGCTTTGATGAGTGCAGGAGTTATGGGGAGAGTATAATAAAAGAACCATTTCCGCTTTGTTCAGGAGCCAATTTGGAGGAGGCGAATGAAGACAGACGCTGTCACAGGCAAACTGAAATGCAAGCAGTCACTCATAGGGGTTCCTCTGTTTGGTGGGACACGTCGGCTTCTGCTACCCTCTGTGGACCAGCCGTGTGTCAATAGTCCACATGTACCTTTTTAGTGTATCTATACATTTACTGCACATAGTTCAGACATTTGCTCTCAAATTTTAAAAAATGCATCTGTAACTTTTTTTGTCACTCAAGTCAACAGAATAATCGCCCAAATGTTGGCATAATCTTGTCCAAATGCATCCAGCAAATGGTCGTTTTACCCCTCTCATCTGATGTTGCATTTTGGGAGTTCAGCCATGTATGCTCATTGTGTGGTTTCATGCATTGGGAATATAGCAAAAGAATTAAATCGGTGGAAATCACAGTAGGAGACATAGCTGCACCTCTGCACGTCTGTCCCTGCCCCCACTCACTCATGTAAATGGTACTATCTTAGCAGACCACAAAGAGGTGGTGGAGAGGTGAGGTTGTTTGATGAAGTTTTTCCTGTCACTTGTAATTTATAGAATAATGATTATGTACAAGACAGACAAGTTACCATGGTTACATAAGGTATTTAAGTAAGCGCCACAGCAGCATGTGATATGACCAGTGTAGCCGCATGATTAGTATTATTAGTAATGGTACTCAAGATGGAACGCACAACCTTGCAGTAGGGAAAGGAGGGAGATTTGGGGTGGGGTGTTGTAGCAGAGGATAATGTGTTTATGGGTCACTTTTTGCCACGTCATGAGGTTGGTGTATTTTACCTTTCCCCATATACATCCCAGGCAATTGCTGAAGCTGCGCATTAATTTGCATTTTTATAAGTCATTATTTTAATTGTCGCAGACATGATATTATCCGTAAGATGGACAAGTAGAGCTGACAGCGTTCGCTCGTTCGCTCTCATGTGATGTTAAATGTTGACACATTGATCAGGCTGGGCTCAAAGCAAACATTTGCCAGCAGAGGAGTGTATCCTTTTCATTACAGGGGTTTTTATCTTGAGTTCTGTTGCAAATTTACAGGATCCCTTTTCTTTTTTGTGACAGTTGTTGCTCTTGGCAAACGAGACAATCGAGGTTAGTGACAGGAAGTGATGATGCAACAAATTGGCAGAACTTTCGCAGAAGAGCATCACTGCCATGTTGAAGGCACAAATGTTCACAACAAATTGCTGCCATTTCCATCAGCCTGCCTGGTTGCTTCACGTCTTCCGTCACACCTGATGGTGGCACACGCAACAGACTTATAATGCAAAAAAATGTAAAAGATGCACCGCTGCTTGTCACATTAGCATCACTCCAACTGTCCACCGTCAATTTGTCACATTCTAAGTATCGCTCCGTCTTGACATGTTCACCCTCTGCCCCAGTCCCTCTACGTTGTCCCTGTATTGAATTCAAAGTAATACATCTCATGTAACAAATAGACCACACATGCAAGCCTTGTTCTGTCAACTTAGCTTAATTACCAACAAACAATAACGACCCGCAGTGAATCATTGTTTGTAATTATACACTTTTAAATGCATTTTACAAATAAGATCAGTGTTTCTGAGCCTGTTGGCAAGGGATCATTTTCAGACTGTTTTTTCCCGCTACACTGACAGGAGGCTGGAGGAATGTGCCGCTGCTGAAAGAGAAAATTAAATTTCCATTACCATGATAAAGTGATTACATTACATCACCAAGTACCCTATAGCTAAGTATGGTAATCTGAGTGCATGCATGTGCTGATTCCAACACCCATCGACGGCAATGTGTTACTCTGTACAAATCAAGTGTAACACAGACACGCATTCACACAAACCTTTCAGGAGATACACCTCACTCACAAACATGCACACACACGCGCGCACATGCCCACGGACGCACACACGCATGCACGCACACACGCACAACATTGCACATGCATTCCTGCATACCCACTTAGAGAGACATGAAATAGTCTATTGAGCCATCACCTGGATTAATGTGTGGTAGAGACGGGTTGAATTTATCCCACTATAAACATGTTGACCTCCCCCCACACACACACGCACAAACACACACACCATGGCATGGTTATCAAGCTTCCGTGGCTATAATACACCTGGATGGTTTCGCTAAAGGAAGCATTTTATTACACCTGCATGCAGGAGGCCCACTGTGACCATCTCGTTTAACAATGCACCACGCTGTTTCCAGCATCCATCCTCGGTTTAGCCCTCTGACCTCTCCAGCAGGACAGCGCAACCACAATTTTTTGCATACAGTCAAACATCAACTCCTTGATTTAGCAGAAACGCTCTGGAAAGCAGTGAGGTGCGAACGGAATGCATTGTTTAAATTAATATTCAAATCAATGTTGTTATTTGATTTGTGCTTCATTGGCCACATTCACAGAAAATCAATGTTACGCAGTTGCTGTTTTTTTTTCTTTCTTTTTTTCTTTTTTTTTTTGTTGTGGACCGCGGGAGCTTGGCACTTAAAATCCAGTCACCCATCTTGCTTGATTGGATTTTAAGTGGCATTCTACGGCAATAAGTGATGCTACAAAATGTATGACATTATCACTGACCTCATCACGGTCAGGCTTCCACATATTAAGTCAGTACATGCTGCTGTGCAGATTTACTCCAATACTCTATTTGGTCAATATCCAAAATGTCCAGGGCTATTTTCCGCAACCACAACAACAACAAAACACACTTCGTTATTGTCGGATAGAGGATCAATTCAGCTGAGATCAACTCTTTCATCTCACACTTTGTTGTTGGAATTGGTACCTCAGCTGTGGCTTCATGTTGAAAACAGATTTATCCCCAGTATACTCAACCACAACAATCCTACGAGACTATTCAGGGAGAACTGTGTGAATATGTCTAACTAACTATCTTCACCATTATTACAATTTAATACTTGCATGGAAATACATAGGGCGGAAACTGGACAAGATAATAACAATGTAGTTTATTCCAAGAGTTGTAGCAGAGTTTTCAATGCCTCAGCCCACTTAGTCCAAGACACCATCGGTTTCCAGTAGCGTGAGATGTTTGTGTCAAGAACAGCTAGATAAAATATCTGATAGTCTTTTGGGGGATGTCACAAGTTGTCCATCCATCTGGCAAAATAAATTGGCTGGTTCTTAAGCTGCGAGCAGTCAATAGGAGCGGGCAGCATATGGGGAGGATTGGACAACTGAGGACGACAGTTTCATCTGTGTTTTGGCTTTTCTTATTATTTGGGGAGCACTTTGATGATGAATGTGTCCACGTCTCTGGACTTTTCCGTGGATAAGGTAATAGTGGAAACCGCATGAATAATGAATGTAGGGCACAATCCACGGCAGGTTTTACTTCTTGATATGTTCGTCAAAGCCATTGATATGAAACGTAAAGTAGAATATTTGAGGAATCTTAGATAATAGCGGTTTAGTAGGTCAGAATTCCACCTCAGGTGCTAGACGCCGTTGCGTAAGAGCATAGTCAACAATTTGCTCAATTAAACAGAGGCATGCGCACTGCTGTTACCGAGATTTAATGAGTTGTTTTCATTACTGATTTTAATCCCACATTGATTCCATTCATTTGCTCCATTCCACAGTCAACGATATAATCAGTTTCCATTAAATTAATCAGACATTATGTTCTAAACCATTCCATAATGCAATCCTGATGACACACATTCCGCTCTCAGTTGATTCATTCTTGACATTTAAGACCATGAAATAAATGGGCCGCAAAAACAACCTTTGTGTGAACGGTTCAGCAAAGGAACCAAAACAACAAATCAGAGCTAAAGAGAGGGTAATTATGTACTTATCTATCATGGATCACTACAATATATCAACATGTTTCAAAGTTTGTGCATTACATAACCTTATCAAAGTCCATTCATTTTGAGGCGCACGTTGGTTGTGATGCCTCTGATCTTTGATTTGGGGTTTTGATGGTTTTGATGGTATTTTCAAATGATGGAAAATAGAGAAAGGCACAGAGTAATGATTTTAAAAAGTATATACAGTATGTGCTTTGGTTCTGACCATATGTCCACTGAAATTACTCACAGTGATTCAATGTACTGTAAGTTACAATGAGTTAAAGAAAACACTCAATCTCTTAGAAATGACTTACTTGGGCGAAAGCACACAGCAAGTTAAGATGCAACATGCAACATCTGAGCACAGGAAAAAGTGCAGTAGGATTATGGTGATGATACACATGTGTTGCCTAGATTTAGCATTTTCCGGAACCTCGCAAAGAGAACAGAACAGAACAGTTCTGTGTGATACATGTAAACACTAACAGCCCGCTTCTAATTATCCCACTTTTAATGATTCAGTGACACCAGTTGCATACAATACCTCATGGAGAACAACGACAGATTGTACATGCAGGTGCTTGGCACAGAGACTCCGCTCAAACATTAGCAACGACATGCTGACAGTAAACATTCTCACTCCCGGCACCATGTCTGGATGTTCAGCAGTCACGCAACAGTCAGAAATGTGCACAGATAATTAAATCCCACCTCTTGTTTACAGCACACAGTCATAACTGGCTTTTGGGGGAGTGTTTAATGACATCATAAAACTCCTGTACATTTTAATATCCCCCGCATTGTTTGAAAGCTCCCACAGTGGACTCACCGTGACAACACACATTCATCTCTTGCTTAAACTTCTTTATACTACGCCTTTACTTATTCTTTTGGGTTTACGTATCTGTGCTGAAGACCCCACAAGTGCGAGCGTAGCTACTATGCCTCTGTGTTACATAATTCACTGAAATGGCAAAAATGTACTCCCCACAAAACATTGCATCTATTGTATGATCTGCTCAGAATCTGATTATCTGATTATTTGCCTCATCTCATCCATAAGAATATAACGGCTTTGTTGCAGAATTTTTACCGCTCCCTCCACCTTCGTCTCTCGCTCTGTGCATCTTACTCAAACACTTCTTTTTTTGCAACCTCTTCCATTAAAGCTCTTAAGGGCGAGATGGCCATCGTGTCTTCGCTTTCCTCAGGAGACGACCTGTTTTCTTCCATTTCTTCCACTTTTCCACTTTCGACTTCTCACAACATACAGAACAGCGCTCGGCATTTACTTAGCCTCCCTAAAGACATTGTGGATTTTCGAGACCTTGACACGCAACCTTGCGAATTCGTTCAAGTGCATTCAGTACTAATAGAGCTGACTGGGAGCAGTGAATACGTCTCCCTGAAAAAACAGACACATACACAATCGGATTCAGTAATGTATTATGGAAATGACTCAGAGAGACATTGTCCTTAACTTGGAATCGATACAAGTTCTTTGTAATGGTGGTCTGTGCGTGCTCTCTAAGGAATTTAATTACCATGGGTTTCATGTGAAAAGAATAATTGTGCGAGCCATCTGTTTTTTCAGCATTTGTAACAGTGTTGATGCATTGTATTGGGTTTCATCATGTCTGCACAGCATCCACTTGCTTAAAATACACTTCAGAGGCTTCGCTGCATCTATTTTCCACTTTCAGCATATTCTCTGCATGAGGACAGATGTGGCCCTGGCTGCAGAGGCAGAGAGGCACAGTGCAGCCGAGGAACGACTCTTATCCAGGGGAAAGATAAAGACCTGCCTGGAATGAAAGAAAAACATCCATTAACTAAGCCCTACCCTACTGTTACATCTGTGTACATGCGAGAGAACATCAGCACATGTGCTCGTGATTACAAGCGTCATGGGGGGATTGGGTGAGGAAGTAACAGAAAAATAGGAAGCAGGAATAATGGCACAGACAGAGATACATGCTCGGTTGGAGGAGTTAATAAAATTGAAGCTGTGTTATGATGAATAAGGAAAGGGCCATAAAAGAATGTATGCAGTGAATCTCCCTGGCGAGTGCTGCTAAACAGCCCCAGCGAGTGCACCCAGGGGAAGTCTTTTTAATCTGCAGCTCTCTCTGACGCTCGGTAGCGCATCAAGAAACGGGTCCACATACTCTTGTACTTTCGAGGAGATCGAAACCGATGCCACGGGCAGGACGTGGAAATTTCTCGATTTCTAGCATGAAGCGATTTGGCATTCGGATGCAAATTAAGAGCGCAAGGCCATAAATGCTGTAAACAATCTTAAACTTAATCTGTGGTGAATTTGAAGGCAGATGATGAAGAGAAGCTGCTGAAGAACGCAAGGAATGGCAAGGTCTGCGTGTGAGCGTTTGTGGCAGCTGTTCATTTTTCGCCTGACTTGGTTTCAGAGGAGCCGGTTACCGCGTTGATGATAAACGCCCTCTTGCACCGAGCTGTCACACAACCATGGCGGCCCTTAAAACCTCGACAGCCAGTGCCTCCTCACAACCCACCATCCCACACGCGTACCTCTGAACCTCACAGCGTCATTCAAGAATCAATGGCGTCTTGAACGGAACCCATGTTGGTCACGGCACTTCGTACATTATCCAAAAATGGCTGCCCCAAGGACACTTGGGCCAGACATGGCAACAATGTGGCGTCCCACAGAATATCGCCTGAGGTTTATGGCTCTTTTTTGTGTGTGTTGGTGTGAGGATGGAGGTGTTGCGTGGGGATTACTGTAATCATAATCTGATTGTGGACAACTACGCTGCAGTGCTAAAATCTGTGATGGACAGATTAAAGGAACCACATTGTTTTGGTCCAGCTGCTTCCCACCCCAAACTCCCATCCACCCCCCATGCCAGCTACACGCTGTGCGCTTTAATACACTTTCGCTCCAGTCTCCATCGACGTGTCGTATCTATCTTCCAGATGCGACTTTCAAGTAATCGAGTTTTTCATCGCCAGTGTACCGGTAGTTGCCTTGATCTGTCTTATTTTTTTTTTTTTTTTTTACTACTTCCTATTTCTGCCCTCATTCACGCCATTCCCTCTTCCATCCCACCCCTACTTCCTACCTATCCTTTGGTTCTCCCTCTTTTTCACCACCAGTCAACTCTGTGTGAGTTAGGCGCTGAGGCAAGAGATTAATGATGGTCGAGGAGCTTTTGCGGCGTCTGAATTTCTATTATCAAAACTCAACTGCTTCAGCTGGGTTGTATTTTCTGTTTGGGTGTGGTAGTGATGGCAGCTGGAATTGCTCCCTTATCACAGAATTGAGTGCGTATATCATGAAAATACTATTGCATGGAAAATGGCTCTCGCTCCCTACCCCCCCACCACCACCACCACCATCCCATCTCCAGCTTTCACCTTCACACACACATTTCCACACAGCAACTAGGGGACAAGATTGGACATTTTTGTCGATATATTTAGGTGTCTCTTAACATGAAGTCACACAAACAGGGATTTAATAACTGCGATACAGGCAAGACGGAGACTGTGACAACACTTTGTAGGTGTACGAAGGCTTTTTAACTCAGTGTCTCGACAAGGTATTTAATATGCATTGGCTTGTCATGTTTATCGCGGCAGGATGAAATTGGTATGTGTCAACCTTTGCTTCCATCGTCCGCTTATTGCAACGACCCCAGTCGCAAAAGCCTGATCTGAAGTTGCAATCTTAAGATTGTGCTTGTGAACTGAAAAGCTGTTTTTCATTACTTTCTGGGGTCCTTAGACTGACAAGTTGAATAGATAATGAATAACACGTTATGGTATTGTGTGGGCCCATCGCAGTCCCATAAAATGTTGTCTCCTGTCATGCAAGTAATGCTTCACATAGTGCTCAAAAATTAGAAAATAGTGCTTTGCTAAGCTTATTTGTGACCTTGTGTATTTGCATAGTTATCAAAATACGCAACCGATGGCACAATCTTCCTCCTGAGTTGCTCGGGTTACATACTTATGTGGATAAATTGAGACAGGGCGCATAATGGGTCATTTGGAAATGATGCCATGATAACCCGTCATCTTAAACGTGATCTTACAGTGTGTGTGCGCATACTGCATGTGTTCGTGTGCGTGCCCATGTGTGTATGTGTTTGCCTGCAAGTTTTGTTTGCGTCAGTGCCATGACGTTTTCGCAGAGAACTCTCTGTTCTGACAGAGGCAACACGGTCCGCTTGAACGCAAGAAGAGTGTCTGTTACGTGACTCGGTGTGTTCGAGGCTTCAAGTCAAAAAGGGAGAAGAATGGGGAAAATGAGACAGAGTGGGAAGAGGAGGATTAGGTGGGAGGCAGAGCGAGGGGGCAAGTGTGGAGGGGTGCAAAAAAATGGGGCAAAGTGAGAACAGAGAGGGAGTGAGCAAGCAAAGCGGGTGGTGAGGGGTGAGGCTGTGTGAGCGTGTATGTCTGTGTGTGTGTGTGTGTGTGTGTGTATGTGTGTGTGGGTGCTCAGGGAGGGTAGTTGGTGCCTCCGGCTGAGACACAAGAGCCCAAGTATCATAGTCAATTAACATGCCAGCCCAGCACTAATTCTCAGTCTATTTCAAACCATTAATTATGCGCACCATCAGTTCCAGCTCACTTGGCCTGACACAAGTCTTCATCACACTGCCTCAGCCCCTGTGGATCATGTTTTACTAGGGAAATAGCTTCATTCTACTGTATAAAACCACGATGAACCAGAGATGAAGAGCGAGCCCCTCCCTGCACTTTGGCTTCGCATTGAAAGCGAACAACATTGTGTTACCAGACAAAGCTGCAATGTAATTTCAGGGGTGATCAGACTTCAATATTTTGGTTTTTACATCCTCTTTTTCAGCGATCGCCACACGGCCATAGGCAATATTGCCCACGTTGCTTATGAACTGTGTCAGCCCCAGAAGTGTCATCAGTTTGCCCAAGTTAGTTATTGCTTGTGTGTCTTTGCGTTTTTCCAGGTTAGAGGTGTCAGCAGGGCTAGAGGAGTGACAAGCCCAGCTTGCTCTTTCAGCTGAACTGTGTCGCTGTCTCCGGACCAGCCGCTGAAAATGCCCTCTGTGCAGAAATTAGGTTAACTGTTGGCGGGAAAAAAAGAGGGAATCAGCAAATTACTTCGTCTCCACATTCAGCTTACATATAGGCCACGAAACAAAGTGTTGGACTCTCCTGTGTGGCAGCTTCCACTCTAAGAAACACCAACTTGCCTTCTCTAATTCCACCAGCGGCTTGAAAAGGTGCTTTACCTGCTTGTTGTCGAAGGCAGGGTGGGGGCAAGTTAAGTTCACAAAACAAGCTGCTGTGCGTGAATGTGTGGTTGCATAACAGCGAAGCAAACAATTTGACAGAATAACTGAAAGGAAAATTTCCACAGGAAGAGATGTTCTCCTCTAAAAAAAGAGCGTCACATCGTTTTTCCTATTTTGAGTCGGGCGCCAATTGCCGCAACAAATATTCTGACATTTTGTTGCACGAGGTGACATCATCGGAGGATACCAATACCTGGAGTGTACACAGGTTTTTCATTTGGACTTCGAAAGCATGATCTCTGATTTTAGTTGAGGAAGTGAGAGCAGATTGTCAAGTGAAGTGATCACAGACCTAAGCTGCATTTCAATCTTCAACCTTGTGTGATTTGCTGGATCTCCTCTGCTAAGCCAGCACAGCGCTTGAGCAGCAGCATCTTAATATGGCAGGGGAAACGGAGACAAGGCGGTATCAAAACATGCAGGACTCAGATAAAAGTGCCAGGTCAGCGCTGCAGAGATGACAAACATCCAAATATCTGTCACTCGGATTCTGCTCGTCATCATCCTCCAGAAGAGCTGTCAGCACCACTGTCATTTTGTCCATTGGCAGATTTTCGCCCTGCACCATTTATCCACAAGCAGGTGTTCGGTACTGCAGTCACACTAAATGACAAGTGCGAATAATTGGATGAAAAACTGAAAATAGAGTCGGTTTTGCTGCCTCTGTCTCCTCAATAAGAATTAAAATGCAGCTCTGGTGTGCCTGTGTTGATTTAGACAGTAGATGCAGCTGATTGCTCCGGCAATGTAATTATTTGAGGACAGAAACTACCAATATTTTGATTTTTAGGAAGAAAAAAGTGTGTGGGTGCTGAAGACTGCATCAAATCACATGTGACAGCTCACAGATAGACGTGTCACGATGCTCTGTGGACCCCAAACAGGCTTCCCCCGCCCACCCCCACATTTCTACTAGATATATACGATAAAGAGACAATTTTAAAAAGCGTGTATGGGGGAAAAGCTGTTTTCTCTGCTGCAAGTGGAAAAATAAGAGGGGTGATCGAAATTCATAGAAATGTTATTTATCAGGTAATCAAGGTAATCAAGTAATTTATCAGTTTTAACACCACTTATCCTGAAACGCATTTGGCTATGCGAAAGACGAGGATTCATACCACCTGACTGTTAATGTCAGTAGTGTGAAAGTGTGTTTAGATTTAAGTATAATTTGCGTAACGTGTACATGAAGTTTTGTTAATGTTTTGAGAAACCGTTATTGGATTGGTTTCAAACAGTTTATGATCTAACCTATGCCCACACCAAGAACAAAGCACTATCTATGATTACGCTTTTTTTTCGCAAAGCTCTCTTGCCAAACACAGAGGCGTTTCTGACAGATACTGCAGAATGCTGACCTTAATAAATCGAGATGAATGTGAACATACATTTTCAGTGGCATTGACAGAGGGTGCTGCAATGTGTTCCCCACCCAGCGTTAGCACGTGCTCGTTAGTCCCAGTAAGAGTGAATCCACTAATCAAAGGACCAAAGTGTGAATATAATCGGAAGATTATTTGCTAGTTACTGCAGATCATAATTTGCTCTTGAAAAGAGCCGACGTCAGTCACATGCTAGAAAAATGGATACAGAAATAGATAAATAATGAATAAATACGGAAATACCTGAACACATGAGTGTTCAGGTAGTCACTGCAGTCTGCAGTCAAGTGTGTGTGTGTGTGTGTGTGTGTGTGTGTGCGCGTGTGCGTGTGTGTGTGTGTGTGTTTGTTTCTGTGTGGCGGGTGGTGGGGAATTCATTCTCATAATCCACTTCTTCTCTGTGTACAGCAAGTGGGAATCAATAAAGACAAAGTTCTCTTCTTATTCAAATATTACACACTTATTGGATGATATAAATGAGCGTGGTAGGAGTAATTTTCCCTAAAATTACTTTTCTGTCAAATGCTACACTTTGAAATCACTTATGAACCATTCATTCATATTGCATATATATTCATATGCTCGGCTTTTGATTGATCTTGGGCAAAAATTATTGGATTTCACCTCAGGTTTAATAGAATGGATATTTAGCTTCTGGGGAGAACAACAAGGGTGCAATCTGGAACACGAAATACCTCAACCACTATCTTCTGTTTTGATTTAGTTTTTTTCCCCCCTTTGTCTCATTCCTGCCACCCCTCCTCACAGTAAATCGTACACACACATGCAGACACACTCGAGTCCTCGGTGGACTTATTGTTGGAATTGATAATGGGCCCGGGAGCAGGCAGAAATGAGTCGGGAATTACATTTTCAGGTAATACAAAAGCAACCCCGGCCCCCCCATTATCTGAAAAAACTGGAAGACACAGCTCGTTCCTCAGAGGTTAGTAATTCGCAGAGGGTTTGTACTGACGTTACCCCTCGTTGTTCTAAGTCTTTTTATATTTTCCACCATGGTAATGATCGCGTTTCGCAGAGGAAGCCGGACAACCTCTTTGATAGGCGTTAGTGGGAAAGGATGGAAATGTCAGCGTGGGAATAAGTGCGTGCTTGAGGAGGAGGAGGAGGAGGAAGGGGAGGGAAACAGAGCAGGTGTGTGGAGAAAGAAATGGCACAATAATAATATGTGGAGCAATATAGAATAATGTTGCAGAACCTGGAGAGAAAAAAAATCATCCATGAAATTGCTTGTTGTGTCCTCTAAAACCTTTTGATTGATGTTGGCAATTTTAAACTGAGGCAGTTTTGCAGTTTTTGTGGGAGATATAGGAAACTAGTCCTCTGGTTTCCACTGAAGAGGACAAAATCTGCCCCAAAATAATACCACAGCTGCCAGCCGTGTATCCGATTGCTCTCTCTGTCCATTACTGACCACCACCTCTCAGGAAAGTGTAATAAATTCCACATTGTCCCCTCTTTTTAATTGAAACCAGCATCTAATATCTGCACAGCATGGAGTGTGATTTAGAAAAAAAAATTAGGCCTGCTGTAAATTAATTTCGGCACTAGTCTTGCCACAACAACAAAAGGGCCACTAGCCTTTATTGGGGTTTTGTTTTGCCGTGTGATTATGCGCACAGACTTTTATGAGTGTGGGGCAGCTCTCTGAATAATGTTACGCCACATTAATTCAAAACAATCGACTGGGGCAGGATAGAAAAGTTACACGTATGGAGTGCACCAGTCCTAAACAATTTACAAACAGTGTTGTATTCCTTGTTGTTGTATTCCTTTTAAGATGCAAACATTGTGTTTGTTCCTCAACAGACAACGCATCTCTATTTCGATTGCCTCAAACTCATAATGTATTCAGACTCCATATCCGAATACGCTCTCCCTCTGTCTCTATCTCAGGTTATTTGTGGTGTAATTCATTATAATAGGCGCTCTGGGATTAATTAATGTTGTAGGTGTATCGGGGAAAGTGACAAAGCTTCATGCCAAATGACAAGGTGGGAGAAAAGCATCAAGTTTATAATTTCAGGCTAGTGCAGAGGACTGTTGGAAGATGTCCACTCTACCTAGAAAAAAAGAGAAATTCCTATTTTAATAATCACTGCATTGTGTAACTTGCTGCAGCCTTTGTTGTGTTATTTAAGAACCAAGAAACAAAAAGTCCTCCTCCTCATCAGTGATGCATCACAGTCAGCCTTGATTTTGGAACTACTTTATCTATCTATCTATCTATCTATCTATCTATCTATCTATCTATCTATCTATCTATCTATCTATCTATCTATCTATCTATCTATCTATCTGTCTGTCTGTCTGTCTGTCTGTCTGTCTGTCTGTCTGTCTGTCTGTCTGTCTGTCCAATGTATAACTCGTGTAACAATGTATAGCAACACAGACACACAGATTAAAAATGCCCTGTGTTCATTCCTTCTTTCAATCCTTCATCAACCCATGAATTAATTCCCATTAAATGATCTTCAAGATATTCTGTCTCAACACACAAATGGTTTCATTCATCCGAATGCTTGAACATTCCAAACTAGATTTGATTTATCCTTCCACCCTCACATTGAAAAAGGCGCTGTAAATGACCTTAAATGTTACAATTCCTTGCATAGATATTGTAAGAAATTGAGTGTCTGAGTCTTTGAACTCTGGATTTTAGCTATCAACAGGAGAAATGACGAAATGTTGTAGCCAAAGCCTAGCACCATATTTGTGGTTTTAGCTCATCCAGCTCCCCTCAGCGTGGCCAGCCCACAGAGAGCACAACCTCATTTATGTCTCTGGTGTGTCTGACATGTTGTTCCACGGTTTTCTTGCCAAAATCGCAATAATTTCCCACTTTTTTCCTACTAAATGCCTGTCGCATGCTAGTGTTGCCATCCAATATCCACTCATTACCAGGCTTCCCTCCACCCAGACTCTACATAGTATTATTGGGGTTTATTTGGACACATTTGGCTTAGACAGTATGAGTATGCAAAGTATGAAGAAATGCATTGCATATATTTCCATATGGCATTGTCCTCCTGTGGTTTGTGAGCTCATCAAGACAAAACGCACACAAATTGTCATGATTGTCTCAGAAAACGTCTGGTAAATTACAGCTCATGCAATCACCATTGTTTTGCGCCATATTTCTGTGCCACCAACAGCTTTGATCCAGATTTAGATACATGATTCTCACAGCAAGATAGCTGTCTCGTTTTTATCGTACAACATATTTTCAAACTTCTCACATTATCGGTGTAAACTGAAAAACTGTAGTTGATGTACAGATCAGAGTTGATTTGTGCTTAACTATAGATCAGCCAAAAGCCGCTGAGTGTGACACTTACATATCTGTAAAGAGAACTTTGTTCTCCTTCATCTCTCCTCCTCTGCCTCTTTCGCCTTTGATTCCATCTTCCTCCTATTTTTCCTCCTTTGGCTGCTCCCTTTAGGGGGTGCCACAGCAAATCACCAGACTCCATCTGCTACCTCTTGCTCTCCTCTCCCTCACAACTTTGTTTCATTTCCACATGAAACACACAGTATGTCGTTCACTAATCTAGAATTGATCGACATGACTCGTACTTATTTCACGCTCCGCAGCTGTCATCGAATCCATGCTCAGGATTTGTCCTTAAGTTATTCAAAAACCTTTGTTTCTTGTGTGGAACTGATTAACATACCAGGGGTGTGGACATAGGAAGTCAAGCCAACAGAGAATAAAGATGAAGGTCAATTTGTGCCATGTCCACCCCACCCACATCTGCTGCATGCTTTCCTGTCCCATTCAATTCAATTTGATTCAATTCAATTCCAATGAAGTGGACTTGTGAAAATCTCTCAAAACCCTGAATTAATCTCTCTGAATGAGAAGGAAATCACCATATCTGCTGACCTCCAGTGAAAGAATTTGTCACAGGATGGCGCAAGACGGGGCAAATTTGTCGAGTGCAGAGTAACAGTAAAGTTCCATTTCAGACAAAGACCAGCCGCATTCAGCCCAAATCACCGGCCCTCTTCAACCGTGGTATTCATATGCCGTCGCATCATAGTCGCCTGAAATTCACCCAGAGGTTTAAGTTTTCTAAAATGGACTCTCTTTTTCTCTCAGGGCAGCCATTTGCTCGCCTTCTTTTTACGTTCTCACCCGACAATTTCTTTGCTTTTTAATATTTCATTTGGTCTTTTATATTTTAGCTATATGGATAAATATTTAAACTTCGCTCTGATTTGCGACTTACCAATTTGTACGATGTTGGAGACACTTTTATTTTTTTTACAAAATGCCGCCTGGAGCATTGTTTTCATTATTTATGCTAGGCTAACTTGGTAGATGAGGCGCAAGCTCTCTTACAACCAACTTACATGCTAGGACAACATGCTAGCAGAAAATAAACCTCTGAGCTTTATGTAAGAAGTCACTTTATCGGGTGGATTGTGATGCACTCACACCTCTGCGTGCGGAACAATGTTGAGAGGCGATGACAGAGGAAATTAGGGAAAGAAGGGAGGGCGTCTTGTCAGGCGACTCCATTTGTTTCAGTGTTCAGGAGAGTCATTTGAAAAGTTAGTCTTTATGCTTTGTACTTTCAAGTGTATCGGCTGTCATCTTTTACTCTGCTCACGCTGTCTCTGTCATTTTTTATGATTTACGCGTTACTTGTATTTAAACGATTGCTGCAAAGATGTCGACTTCTTCAACAGTGGAGATGCTGTGGACTCCTCAGAAGTCTCAAACCCACTTTGTGCACTGTGCTGCTGCTCCACGTCAACTTAAATCATATCTGCTGTAAAAATTTCATAGGCTGTAATATCTTTTTGCACTGTACTCAGGGCGGATACATTCAGATATCTTTACTATGCTAAGATATATGTGAGTATAGCCAGCAGAGACAAGCTCCACTGTATTTACAGAGCGTAGCAGAGTTACTGTCACATTATCGAATTGGCTCGTTGGTTCCCTTTTTGCCTGGAAAAAAAAAATCTAAACCCCTCTTTTCATCAGTACAGAGTTTGATTTGTACACAAAGATTTCATCCTTTTTAGTGTTCGATCACGAGTTGTAATGACACATATTGTCTAAAATCTCCCTCTCCCAAATGCACACATTTACAAATATTACCCGCTGTATGTGAACCATGCTGAGATTAATTAGCACATATGGTGTGGACTGCTTGAGAATGTGTATCTTGATTACATACTCTTTATTCATGATATAGTTAACTCTGTTATCTCATTAACAAGGTTTTATTTTAAAAAGCTAAACAGGAGAATGTCAAATTAATTAAGATTAAAAGAACGTCACAGTCTGGATGCCTTCACTTATTCTTTAAGTGGTCTAGTGTTTGCACTCAGATTTTATTACCAGCGCTTGTTTTCATGTGTGCGCATACCCTCACACACATACAGGCACACAACCGCCATCAGGCACCACGCTGACATGTGCTCCGGAGGAAAACATGTTGCGTTCCCGTTGCGAAATGCTGGAGAGAGATGAAATGCGACGGGTGCACAGCGGTTGTCGACATGAATGACTCATAATCAGACAGACCTTTATAATAACCCTACACCTCCGTCTTCACTTTTGCAGAGTTGGGCGAGGCATTGCAGGGCCGGCACTTCTCATGTTCCTTGTTTTCGCCGATTACTCCAGCGTGGGTGTGAGTTGAGAGGGAGCGGGCCCGTTCTTTTGAACCCCGACTCGAGGCGTTTCATTTGTTTAGATACGGCCTGGTGAGCGAAGGTAATCATTTTTGAAAATGGAGCGTTTTGCTGTTTTATCGTCGGCGAAACAACTAGACCGATGGTTTCATAATGGCTGCAGATGGATAGGCTAACTGAGAAGCCCTCCGCCCCACCCCTCAGCAACCCCTGAGCACCGCTGGAACTCTTCCACCCCTTCCAGCTGCAATATGAGAGGCATAAAAAAAATAGAGCAGATTAAGAGGAGGATGACGGATCAACTTCATCAGTTAATTCGACTCCATTGCGACTTGATGAGCAATTCATCAAAACGGCATGCCCAGGAAAGGATAGCCCGGGGTTCTTCAGGCGGTGTTCGTGTGCGTCCGACCCACCCCCTACCCCAGGGGCATCCAGCCTTGCTGGGGGTGCTGCACTCCCCAAGTGAGAGGCCTAAGAACCGTGTAAAGGCGTAAAAACAGACGGTTTATGTAAGTAGTTATCAATCACTCCTTGACATGAGCTCGCTTCCTATTAGAGCTCTTGGCTTAGGCAGTCCCGAGCTAACCGAGGGATGGGGTGCAGAGGGGGGAATAATAAAAACGCTCTTTTAAGTAGATCACAATTTGGTGCTGTATCGAGAAAAAGCATTGGATTATTATTTTGGAGATATATTGGCATTTGAAGCCGACGACAGTCCCATCTCAGCAGGCGGAGGCAAACACGGCTAATCATGTTTACGTGGGAGCTGCTGAGCAGGAGATGAACTTTTCGCAAAGCTTTTCATCTTGCCCTCTGATTTTTTGCGTTTGTTACCTCTGCATCAATCTGCAACACTTCACACTTAGCATTTTTTTTCCGTTTAGCAAAAAAAAAAAAAAAAAAAATTGAATTGGCACTTTGTGACTTAGTGCAGTAAATTTATTAACGAGACCACGGGGAACATAAAAAGTCAATTGAAGGAGGCTATTAAAAGCAGGATTTTAATTGGCTTGGTCTCTCGACTACGCTGCGTTACGCTACTATAAAGAATGAATTAATGCATTTGCAGCATGATAGTCCTTGAGAGTTTTCACCCTTCAAAGGGTGTGGATACACACAATTCCCAATTTGAATAGAACTGGCAAAACGAAGAATCCTGCAACACCTGCTCATGTCTATATTTTCATTTTTTGGTGAGTGTTCCTGTTTGTTACTGTATGTGCAAGGCACAGGGGGGGGCATCATCACCTAACACCCATGACACATCCTCGTGCCCTTTCTCTCCTCCTGGGACTGCCGCCCACTCAAGATCTGCCCTCACTGGAGCCATCTGCATTTTTGTTGATGGGTGTTTACGGCCCGGAGGAGTTCATTTATTTTCTTAGTAATTCCATCCTAATACACATCGCCGTCTTCTATCATTTGTGGGAATCACCGTGGAAAGCATACGTTTTTGCCCTAGTTTTTGTTGTTGTTGTTGTTTATTAATTCATTCTGTAATGTGGTGTGACACGTTACAAATGATTTTAATTGTGCTTTTGCCTCCTGGCAAAGGAGACTCATTTTGCACTCTAAGGGAACCCAGCATGGTGTGTGTGTGTGTGTGAGCATGTTCGCCCAAATGGTTGCGTATGTATGCATGCACATGAGTAAGTGTTCGTCAGGTTGGGCAAAAAAAATGTGAATGTGAAAAATTTGTGAATATGTGAGAGAGAGAGAGAGAGAGCGGCAGTGCAGTACCAATGGTTCTCACTGTGTAATGTCAGAGTGCAGTTGGTGCTCCATAGGTTGGTCTTCCAACCTCCTTTCACTGATAGAAATACACACTCACACATACAGAGAGAGACAGCACCTGTGTCAATACACTGCCAGTGCTCTAGATTAAGGAGTTGATCAGGGCAGATATCCATCGCATGCAGCAACAAGGAGGCGAGGGTGAAGTTTTTTGCTCTGTACATCTCTTTTTTCCCCTCCCGCTTTCTTTCACGATCGCTGTATCTTCTGCCATTTAATGACTCATTCCCATACAATCTGTTTCAATATAATGATGCCCCTCTGCCCCCCCACCCCACACACACACACACACACACACACACACACACACATATCGCTCCTTTATGTCCCGGACAT
>OMPJ01041340.1:0-42707 GCA_900312935.1 Carapus acus
CTACTCATCATCGACTCTCAGAGCAGCCAGTAATCACTTTATCTGTTGCGTTGACTTATCGCACCGTTTCATCATCTCAATCAATTTATTTGTACTTTTTGCTTAAATGTCCAGGAGGACGCGGCGTTAGAAACCAAATACAAACGTTGAGTCCAGAATATCACTTTGTAACAATCAGTTACAGTCTGTAATGACCAGGACTGTTTCCCAATAAACAAACAGCTGGGAGTGTCTTTCTATATCATTGTTTGAGTGTGTGTGTGGGCGCGTGACGGTGCATTTTGGGACATCAGTGAGTCCCCGAGTGAGTAGCATGGTGCCGTCAGTGTTGCTCTCATGGAGTAGCCTTCCGTTGCACTGCCTGACTGCAACTGTGTTTTTTGTCTCCTCCTCCTCCTCATGGCGTTGTCGCTCCACATTCGAGGCCCAGCTGGCCGCCTGAGCAACGCTGTGAGTCATCTCCCGGGACAGTGGGAGGTGGGAGGCCAATTGTTCGCCACGCCGCATGGAGGACGGCGTGATTGGTGGCTTTTATTCAACACAAAAAGACCACGGCACCGGCGTGGCTGGCTGAGGCCAACACGTACACACGCGCATGTGATATTTCACGGTGGGCGCCACATGTGCTGCCATGCAGCGCGCTCACAAACCATGTGGCAAACGTGTGACTCGGTGTGTGCGTGCAGGCGAGATGGAGAGAGTGTGTGTGTGCGCCAGAGGTGACTCATCAAACGGCCTCAGCTGCAACAACATGGGAGCCGGTCTGGTGTTCGTGTGTGTGCTCGCTCTGTCACCGCTCGTATCCCGGCAACATTTTCCACAACAGTCCAGGAGTGGTAGCCAAAGTTTGGCAAAGTGGAGAGAGACGCCAGCCAGGAGAGGGATGCGCCTCAGCTGTAAACAATGTGATGGAGGACATGACAAACAGCCACGGGAGATGTTATTTGACACCGAAAATGCATCACCGAGCTCAGGTTCCCATTAAAGGCAATAATCGGCACTTTTATGAATAAAAATGTATCCTTTGTTGACCTGAACAATCCCAAAGAAAGCACTGACATACCAAAGTCACTCTCTTTTATAAACTATAAGTGACTAATGACTAACATTAACCTAATGACTTGCATTTGTAGAAGTCATATGCTTTATGTACACATGGAATTTTATTTTGAAGTTTTCAGTTGTATTAGATTTGATTAGACAAGCATTTTAATCATTAAATTTATGCAAACTATGTATTTGATTGTAATTATATCTGTTTGTGGAGCCAAAGATTGCATGCAAGTAAGAGCGGCACTTCAAACTATTACTAATATTGCTCAAATAAATGTAAAAAGTGCTCATCCAACAAGTTGCTAAAGTGCAATCTAATGCATTTGGTGAAAAGTTGCAAGTAACTGCTGAGTCATAATGTCTGATTTAGTCATCATATATCAGTTAGAAAACAGTATAGAATAAAGAACAAGATGGGCAGGTCATTATTCAATTGAATAACATTCCTACTCTGACAAACACACGTTAAAACTACACCAAACTGGTAAATAATTCATCACAGCAGCAAAGGATGCTGACCTCCATTCCGTCAAGACATGATAAATTCAGCATTTTTGTTGCATTCCACTGTGACGGCGATAAAGAAAACGTTAGTGTTGAAAAGACACTTAGTTATTTTTCAGTGTCAGGCAAGATGAGTTGGGATTTCGCAGCGATTCTACAAAGAGGTTGGCAATGCATTTCTAGTGACAATCAGAGCTCCACCAGCCATTGTCCATCATCTCCATGCTGGTGGCGATGAAGACCTCCATGAAGTTGTTTCCAGTCATCTCACTGCATTCCAGATTTGTTGGACTTGGCCTTTTGACCAAATATGATAAGTTGCAATGCAAGGGCTGATTGATACATTCTGTTCTTTTTGAGGTTGAGGGACCATACACGAATGAATGAAGCCTCCAAACAGCTGAGTTTCTGCTTAAAGCTTGAATTATTTTACGTCCCACTGACCTCCGGCTCTGATGTTTCTAAGTGCATCTTCTTCGTCTGCAGTGCTGCTACTTGATGAAACATCTGGCAAACTGATGAGTAATTCACATTTCAAAGCTACGGTGCAGGGATCTACCTGTAATCAGTACAATTTGGATACATTTCTTGATCAAGATGGCACAAGAATATTGTCCCAATGACAAACATTGACAAAGTTAAAACAGATAAATCTCATCTTTCGATTTCTATGATGTCATTTATTTATAACTAATGGTGAATCATTCCGTCTGTGGACCGGCGCTGCATTGAGGCACCTCACGCGGTCAGAGGAGTGACATCTGCTGGCGGTACGACAGAACTGCATCTTGGTAGAGGCATTGAGAGTGCAGCCGCTATCTATCTATCTATCTATCTATCTATCTATCTATCTATCTATCTATCTATCTATCTATCTATCTATCTATCTATCTATCTATCTATCTACCTACCTACCTACCTATCTATCTATCTATCTATCTATCTATCTGTCTGTCTGTCTGTCTGTCTGTCTGTCTGTCTGTCTGTCTGTCTGTCTGTCCGTCTGTCCGTCTTTCTGTCTGTGGAAAGCCTGATAGACTGACAAGGTGATAGATTGATTGATTGATCGATAAATATGTCTGTCTGTCCATTTATGTAGACAAAGCGATAGATGTGTTTAACTAAAGATGTATGTAGGTGCAATTATATAAAGACATGTAGAAATACATTCACGCACATGTAAATACAGTTCATATACACAGACACAAGTGATATTTCATCTCTAAACCTGAATTTGTCATATGTCTACTGGCCTACCCACATACTGTATGTCAGCTGTATTTGTTGTTGTCTCTTGATGTTTGGAGCACAGGTATCGCAGTATTGCATTGATAGAGAATGTCAGTCAGCTCTTGCTGGCAAATGAGGCACTTGACCTTCCTGACATTGATAAAGTCAAAATGCTCTCATGCGTGCTTGCTCCATATCCCTCCCCACTTAACACTCACTGACTCACCCTCTCACCCACATCCACATCAGACACACTTTATCAATCACTAAAACAAGCATCTCCTTTTCCAGTTACTGAGCTATACTCTACAGTACATGTCTCATATTTGTCAGGTGTTTGTATAAATGAAGGGAGGCATCGTGCTGAGCATGTGTCAATTTATGTGTATGCACACACTAATGTGATAACATCGTATCTAATTGTAGGTGTTGGAATAGACTCTCCCTTATCGACTATTGACAAACTCAGCGAAGGCAAAATGCTCCGCTGAAGTATACCCACTCTCGGCAGTGACGCCATTCCTCCCTAAAATTCCCGCTCAACATATGACATGACGGCATTAAATTCGTCACGTGACTGTGGGTGTGACATCGCGCTGCTGCGGCCTGCTGCGAGTACTTATTAAATTTCATGTGTGGAATAAATTGGTAAAAAAATAGTTTTTTTTCTTTAATTTACTCAAGTAAAGGTAAAGGCGTAAATGTGACTCGCTACTGCCCACCTCTGATTATATAATTCCGAATGCCAATTCATGGTGGCGCTGCCCTCCCACCTGACAATAAATGTTTGAAAGCGACGCCATACTGTGTGCCTTGCTTTAGACTGTGGCGCCATCTAGTGGTCCAAGTCGGTGTCATTGAATCACGTCTCTCCTGACCTCCAAACTGCAGACTACTGTACATACTTTTTCTCCTGCAAATAGGCGAACCAAGCTCGAACCACTCTGCGTGTGAAATACCTGCAAGACCCTTAGCATGTACAGCCAAAGCATTGCTTTATTAAAACATTTAAAATATAAAATGCACAGAATGACCATTTATACACATAATAGTCGGTAATGGTCATAGTAATGGTAGGAGATGTAACATACTGTTTAAGCTGAATAAATAACTGCAACCGCTTCAGATTCCCATCACTGAGTGGTATACAACTAAAGCACAAAGCAACAACCACATGATTAGTGTCTCACTTTAAGTTCAATAAAAAAATAACTTACGCTTAGGTTCTCTTATTGTTACTAATCATTTTGAGGCAAAATATTGCCTATTTCCCCTCTTTGAAAACACAGCTATATATGACATTTTTGTAGGGATACCATTGTAGCTTTCACTGTGAACAAGTCTGTCCTGTGAATCAATTGGACAAAGCAGCAGGAGAAAAATAAAAAACTTTCACCTTGTTAGTGCCCAACAAAATTTCTGTTTGACTCTGAAACCACAAAAAATACGCTCCCCCGTTTCAGAGCAGACAAATTACAGTTTTAGGTTTGCTGGCAATGCCTGCTGAAAGGCTCGGCAACCAGCATGGTGATCTTGAACGCACCCCAGTGAAGTCAGCCCAAAGATGATGTAGCTCATATGGAGAAATGAACACTGAGTGCCATGATAACAAACACTCATATACACACCAGGTGAAAACTATTGTCCCTTTGAAAAAGTCCTGTGTGTGTCTTCTGGGAATTTAAAGCTCCTTAAAAAGTCTACAGCGCAAGGAAGGAAATCCTAGAGTGCTTTAAGAGTGCAAAAACAGGCAGAGGTGCATTACCTGCATCTGTCCATCAGATGCAGAGGTCAACAACAAACCGTTGTCTGTACAACAAGCAACACAAAGAGAGAGAGAGTGTGTGTGTGAACTCATGCATCAGGGTGTATTTTTTTCAGAGCTGTGAAGACGAGTTTTACTCCATATTTGAGAAAGTTAGCTCACTAACGGGTTTCTCCAGTTCGAGATGCTTGCCTTTTGACCTCTTTGCAATTCTCATTTCAACCCCACTGGACTTTGCAGTGTTGGAGTAGGTTTAAGGCTTTGGCACAAAATCAATATGTAACAGCTTGACTGAAAATGAATCGATCTTTGAGAAAATATACAGGGACGCAAGAAGAACCCGTCATCCAGTCTTGACCTGGGATCTAGAAATAATCAAAACTGAGAGGGAGCGACAAACAGCTGTCAAAATCATTTCAATGTACAGTCCATAATAGTGACTTTGGTGGAAGATGGTGCTCGTGGCCCGGTAGACTACGTTTGAAGTGTGTGTGCGTCTGTGCGTGCCTGGCGTGGCTTCCATCTGCGTGCGTGTCTCAGGATTGCTCCTCTGGCCGCTGTGCTCCGATCACATGCGGGTTGAACTGCGAGATGATGATGGTGATGTCGTCGCGGTACATGCGGGCCAGCTCCTCCGGCAGCGACAGCATTTTGGAGAGCCGCTCGTGGTCCACCGTGCCGAACTCGTTGTTCCCCACAGCGTGACGCATCAGGTGGGTGGCGGCGTTCTGATCCTCGAACGCAGAGGAGATGCGGGCCTTCCTCTCTTCCAGCAGCCCCTGCATCTGGCCTAGAGTCACCTTGTAGCCACCAACTTTGAGGGGCTGGCGCTGGTGAACGCCTGTCAGATATTCCCCCACGATGCGGATTACCTCCTGTCTGTGCAGCGTCTCCCACAGACCATCAGAACCGATCACCTGCGGAATCACGGTGACAGTGCGAGAATTTCACAACGCGACTAAATTAAATGCAACTCATTTAACTGATATATACAGTACATATCATGAATATTTGTTGTGCACCATTTCAATTCTCACCAAAAATCGGTCCTGCGGCCTCAGTTTGTGGTAGGTGATTTCCGGCTCGGCTGTCAGGTAAGGGGGCGTGTGGTAATTGGGGGGGATGAACTTGGTGTGTTCGTTCTCGTGAAGCTGATCAGGCCCAGACTCCAGCACGCTCTTCTGCAGCTCGATGCCCCATTTAAATTTCACGTCGCCAAATGCCCGGAACGGCATGAGGAGGCCGAGCAGCCGCTCCTGACGGGGCGAAGAAATAAAATAATCAGGAGAGAGCAAACAGTAGGTCAAGGCAGATGTGGGTAGCATGTGGGCCCATGTGAACATTGGATCTGGCACTGGAGGTAGTTCATAGACCTCCAGTGGGCAAACTATGGCCCGAGGGCCGCATCAGGCCCAATTGTCTTTCTGATCTGGCCCGCAAAAGATTTGTACAGATTTCATAATTTTGACCGCATTGAAAATAAAACAACAAAAACTACAACAACAAAACTAACACCAGACTTTGATGCATTGGCAAAGGTGAACAACAAAACCGGTCCCATTAAAACGTGAATAATGTAACACCCAAATAATTTTTTTCAGTTTCAATCCCATATGTCTTTTTTTAAAAGTCTTTTAAAAGTTTTTTAAATTTTAAAGCCGATGTGACCCCTGAGCTGAGATGTTTGCCCGCTTCTGTGATCGACAGTCCTACTCATCACATGCATTTCCACGGCTGCTGTCCACTACCCAAATGTTCCAGTAGATGGCACACTCCCTTCTGCCTCCACTTGGGCAAGGGGTCATTAAATTCAGTAAAGCCCTGGCACGGACAGAGGGTTCAGCCCAGTGTCTGTGGTACCTGTCTTATGACCGTCTTCCTCTCCGATGGCGGGTGCTCTCCACGTATGCGCGTAATCTCGTCGTCGTTCTGAGCGCTGTGGTCGTTAGAGAGAGTGACAGCGCTGAAGGACCCGTCCTCCTCCTGCACCCCTAAAACTGCTCGGGCGTCCCCAGCGTTGGCTATGTACCTGAGGGGGGAAAGAGCAGAAGTGTGCCTTGGTATTTCTTTTCTCATTTTGTGCTTGACTGCATAGCAGAGGAGATGCGTGGAATATCCCATACAGGTCTTGCCCATCGATGTGTGCCACGCAAGCTGTTGCCCCAGAGAAGGCGACTCTCAGAACCCAGTAGTGCAAAAAGGCATTGGGGTCTCCCACCTGGACAGGCAAATAAAACAGTCAGATTGAGTGTGGGCTGACATATACCAACACGACAGGATGTGCATGATGTGCATGAAATATATGAAATTATTGCTATAGCTGTTGCTTTGTTTCACTCTGGTAGGATTTCACTCAGCATTGTTACCTCGAATGCAGGGGTGGGCAAACATCTCAGCTCAGCGGCCACATTGCCTTTTTAATTTTAACAGACAGACCGTGTCAGTTTTGTTGTTCACCCATCTTTGCCAGTGAATCAAAGTGTGGTGTTAGCTTTGTTATTGTCGTTTTTGTTGTTTGTTTCGAATGCAGTCAAAATTGTGAATTCTGTACAATGCTTTGGCGGGCCGGATCAAAAGCACCATCGGGCCTGATGACGCCCATGGGCCGTAGTTTGCCCACCCCTGCTTATTGGATCATCTATAGTGATTCTTACAAGTAACAGGTCTCTCCAGAAATATGCTATGGCTCCACTTTGCTTGATTCGATCCTTTCTGAGCTGGTTTTAACTTGCTTCATGATATTGTCTTGTTAACACAATAAATGACTCGCTCACTTGCGCCTCCAAGGAGATGTCATTGTCCAGCCTCTTGAAGGCACTCAGCAAAGCCTCCCTTGTGTCAGGTACATCATCCGGGCTGACAGCAACCAAAGAGCAAATATAAAGTGAGACAGCAGTACAGGAATTTGTAAAGCACCACATGTTCAAGGGTGTGGCTGTGCAGCCCTGAGGTTCTCACCTGGTGAGGTCGATGAGCTCTTGCCAGTAGGTGCGCAGGCTGTTGAAGTACAGCGTCTGAGCCTCCCTGCTGAAGTAGTCGTTGGGGTGTTTGTGCCACTGCAGGATGGGGCTGAGGGCCCTGCCGGCCTCCACGGCTGCCTCCAACTCACACAAGGTGTTGTGGGGCAGCAGCGACACAGCGATGTAGTAGAACAAGCGCTCGCTCAGAGCCTGACGGACAGGTGGGGGGGTGAGGGGTGGGAGACAGAATGAAATTTTGTTGTGAACTGCTTGAGCCCAGGCCAAACCACACAGAGTCCAAAAGGTCAAAACTATGTTAAGACTGCAGACAGATTAGTGCAAAGAGCAAACAAACTCCTCCAATCATCTCCACATTCTAGTCATGTGTTTGGTGCTGGTGTACTTATGTAAATTGGAATTTAGGTTATTTTTAACAAAGAAAAAACATCTTTTGAAAGAGGATTCCAGGGTGTTCGGATCTGGAATTTTGCTGTGATGACAAAGGAATGATATTCTTTTCTTCTGTCAACATACATCGAACGGAGTCCTGTGACATCTGTATAGTTTTGCAAGCAAATGTCTCCATTTCTTCCTTGCTTTGTCAGAACAAGTACAAACTGTACGTTTCCATTGAAAATAAATCATGTTAAAATTTTACCAGGAGTGGGGCTCGAACCCACGTGGACACATGTCCATTGGATCTTAAGTCCAACGCCTTAACCACTCGGCCATCCTGGTTGTTTATGTTACACCATATACTGTACATCCTACTGCCTACTTGTAACACCAAACGTTTACTTTTACTGATGTCACCACGACAAAAGGATTTTTTTTTTCGATTTTCAGATTGAAAGAATGAATGTGGAAGTATTATAGAGCAGTGACAAAGAATATATAGAAGAATAAGAGATGCTGTAGACAAACACACAAACACAAATGCAAATACAATGTTAAATGTAACAGTAATGTTTATTATTGAGATGTATCAAGCTGAAGAAAGCACATGAGTGTAATAGAATTTCATATGAGATTATTGCTTTTAAAGTGGACTCATGTCCTACCTGGGCACAGGCACATCCTGCGTGTCCGTCAAACACACCGAGCAGCATCCCCCGTGTCTGCAGGCATGTGGCGGCACTACGACGGTCCTCGATGGGGGCGTTGGCGGGCAGCTGGTTGCTCTCGAAGCCCGTAACGGAGGACACGTTCTTCCCATCAAACTCGGGCACCTGAATGCACCGCACACACCACATGAGAGGAAACACTGTAGCTTTCATACAAACACACAGACTGAGGCGTCAGTCCACCAACCTTAAAGCTGTATTCGTTGGCTTTGAGGATAGAGTTGACCTGTGGGGGTGTGAGGATGTAGCTGCGGAGCTCGGAGGAAGACCGGTAACCTCTCAGGTGCTGCTGACACCTCCAGGCAGGTGGACCCGCCTGGGACTGCTGTTGACATTGCAACAAGCAGGAGGCCAAGACGTTTGGACGTAGCAAGACTCTGGGCAGCTGTGTAGCTACAGGCATTGCTAACAGTGCACTGGAGGTGTGCGCACACACACGCAGTGCAGTGCTACTGTAGAAACACCTGCAAAACAAAACAAACACTGATTAGCAGAGATATAATGTAGATGGATGCTCCACTAACACATTAAAAACAGACCAAGTATCTGAACCAGAGGAAAAAGATTTCAACAAACTTGACATTTTCAGAGAGTAGGACCAATCTCATATCATTCCTATGTGGTTACACACACTGGGGTGTCTGTGTTTGTTTGTCCACGTTTGTGTTTAAATGTGTGTGATTAGGAGCATGGGGGTCGTAAACTGTGAAAAATCCCAAATCCCTGGAATTAAATCACTGTTTTCAATTTAAATTGCCAAGTCATCACACCCAAATCTCACGAATAATTCAAAAGAATCTGAAAAACAACAAATGTCCTGGGATGACACAACCGAGGGTTAGTGGTCAGACACTTTATGGAACTCAACTAGTTCAGCTCTGACTTATCTGCCAGTGTAACTCCAGAACAAAGTTTGTGAGTCACGTAAGCTGTCACAGAAGAGCAATTGGGTCACATTTGCACACAAATCTTGAATTCCTGTCCGGACGGATCAAACTTTAATAATCTTAATAACTATCAAGAAAGCTTAGTGAAGCAAACCGCACAGTCAGCTAAATGTGTGAGCGGGTTTGGCACAGTGCAGGTGGGCAACCTCAGCAGCCTCCTATTTCTGGCCCTGTGATGGACAGACGACACCGACAGAGCGGGCCAGTGTTGTGTAATTTACTATCCGCTATTTTCAGATAGGACAGGCACTCCGGGTGAAGGAACAAGCCAGTCAGGCGAGCAGAGAGGAGGGAGAGAAAGAGAGGGAGTGAGTCGGCCCATCCCTGCTGCTGCCTCTGCAAACTAAGTTGCCATGTTTGTTGACATCGCTAGCGTCGCTGTGAGCTACACAGAGACTGGTTGATCAAACTGGAGCCAGTGACGATCGGAGCACTTAGCTAGACGCGTGAGGCGAACATCCAAACACACATACTCACGCACATCTATACACAAACATACCACGTTGAAGGTTACGGCTCGGCTGCTGCAAGAACGTCGCACTTGGGCGCCAGACAACAAAACTGTACTGGCTGCGGCAAATCCTGTCAAGCAGTTATAACCGGGGTTTAGCGCAAATGAAATAGATCTCTGAAAACCTTACAGTAAGTGTAATCGAACGCTGGAATTGGGAGAGAAGTTGGTACTGACCTTCTCTGGTCCGGTGAGGAGGAATTGGTGTGACTTCAGGAGGCAGCGCCCACAGGGCGAGGTGCTATCAACCAGCAGCGCCGGACCAGCGTCTCCAGCGCTGATTGGCTGAGGCCAGAGCGCCGTGATGACATCACAGTATTTACGTTACAGCCCCAGACGGGTAGGACTATTCCACCCACTTTAGCCCAAAGAAGGGTTTTTAAGGTCAACCGCAAAGCAGCAAAACAATTTTAATGTGAGTGGCAATAACCTCACTGTGATGAAATATTCAGCCTGCATTTTAGGTAAAGGGATTTAGGCAGTTATTTATCTACGAAGCAAGAACAAATACCCTTGTATATTTTGTGAGGGGTTTCATAGCTAACAACACATCGCAATTATCAAAAATCCTCAACAACAAAATAAACGAGAATCCATATTTCTTAAAAATTCCAATTTTGTTTACGAATCAAAGGTTTGCCAAAGTGTAATTTTGACAAAATGTGTCAACCTTACATAAATGTGTAATCTTTAAAGATCAACTTACTCAAATACCCCCAAATATATCCTTTACAGTCATAAATATCTTAAAGATTTTACCTCTCTATATTGTCACTAGCATTCTTTAACTACAACGATTTTACTCTCTATTTGTTTGGACAGTCAAGTGAAATGTAAGGATGGATATTAGCTGTATTAACAAAACAGTATACACGTTCACTATGCTTTATCTGCCTGTCTGTGTCAACAGATAGTGCAAATATGTCAATTGTAAGATTGCATCCATCACGCATCTTAGCAAATACTAATCTAGAAAAAGTCCCACACAATTAAAAAACAGACACTTTAATTAATGAAACATCAATAACAAATTATATTTACATCCATGACACTGGTGAAAAACACTATTTACGTAAGAAGTGTACAGAACATTATTAAAATCCTCTGATTGACAGCAAAAAGTGAGACTGGCATAATTGAGCACTTAATCACATTTCATACCAAAAATCTCTTATCCACAAAAGTCTTGTTGGCGAGGTTTGTCCTTCCCAGCATGTTGCGTATTAAGGAGAAAATCTGTGCAGAATCAAAAGCGAATGAAGGTGAAAGTTCATAATCAAGGGCAAACAGGGAAAACAAGCTCAAAATTCTCACCAGTTGCTGGATGTATGTCAGCACGGCCGCGAGCACGAAGCTCTGAGCTCCAAGGTCGACCACACAGAAGAACAACGTATCAAAGATCAGAAGGGTGGACTCGTTCCCATAGAACAACACCTCGCTGAAAGAGTGGTCCTCGTCTGCCGTGAGATGTGCAAACATTACACACACTTGCATTACGCATGCTCATAAACAAATAGTGCACGCAAACACACAAATATGGGTCAAAAGCAAACCATTGTAAAAGATGCTTTTGTCGGTGGGCTCGAAGAACTCCATTCCTAGGACTCGCTCAAACATCAGCTTGTCCTTAACTGTGTAGTCCATCTCAGGGTGGGCCTAGAGAAATGGAGGATCGGTCGAGAGTGATTGGAATTTTATTTTGAATGCATTTCTCTGACTGTTTCCCAGTTTCAAACACTCAGTAAGTCTTGTGTTCTGTCCAATGGGTCACCAATTACAACGAATGGCACAACATCTAGAGACAACATAAAAAAGAGCTTTCTCCCTGACCACAAAGCCAGGAAACACAGGTGAAAAGTCTTCCTAATTACTAGAGGTCCAGGAAAGCCATGCAAATCCTTCTCAGAACCAGCTTTGTTGATAAGTTTGTCACTCATTTGACCTCTGTTCTATTCCCTTTTTAGAATGATGCAAAACTGACAAAAAAAACTACATTTCGTTGCTGTGTTCAACCCCCGCTGCCTTTGTATTCTTATCTGTGAGGAAGCAAAGGGATGATTAAAGATGAGAGGCAGAAACTGTGAAGTCACAGCACGGTGATAAGATTCTCCCTGTAAACATATACAGTATGTACAGTACTATAATCGTAGATAAACTGGTTACTTTGTCTCCCTCTTTGGATAATCTTTGTGGACTGCTATCCCTCTGACTCTCTTGGTTCTTGCAAGAGCATAACTCTGAAAGGCATCCTGTTTCAAACAACTTCAATTCAACAGACTGTACAATAAGAAAATGGCAAGCTGCAAGACAAATCAGACTAATTTTGTACTAACATGGTCTATGACAGAGCCAAGGAAGCGGTTCATGGTATTGTAGGCCTTGATGCCTTGCTCAGAAGGGTTGTTAGAGGATGCGTCGGTCAGCCTGGATGGTCCGTGTCGCTGCAGCACATGGAGGAATAAAACGTTCAAATATAGTTCATATTCAAAAGGCGGAAGGTATCTTTGTTTTGATTTGTTTGTCAATCTCTGTTAAAAAGATGTGCACACACCCTGGTGATCGGCTCTCGAATCTTATCATACATTACTCGTAGACGCTCGCTTATGGAGACCTCAAAGGTCTGGATGTCTGTGTTTGGGAGCAGGCCTCTCTGGGGACACAGCGCTTCCTAAAGGCATATAGTTGGTACAAAAGGCAAGGACACTGTGTCAGGAATCATCTGTCCATTGCTTCACGAGTAAAATGATCATTAAGTGCATATACTACTATCTAATAGTGAACACACAGCTTCTCTCTTCAGATTTGAATTAATTTCCTCCATGTTGGTATCGGTGTGGCCATGAACGGAGCGCCCATGGATGTAGTAGCCGAAACACCGATGCGATAACAGCAGCACGGAAATCTATGCAGAGAATCCAGATATCAAAGAAAACATTTGCTCAAAACAACTCGGATCAGCATGCAAACACCGCAAGATGCACATCACTTACATTGCTGATGGAGCAGAGATCCACAAACTCACGAATTTTGTCCTCCACAAAGCGCTCATAAAACACTGCGAAGTATATCACCTGATAAAAATGAAAATAATGTTTTAGACAATTCAATTCCATATATTGCTTGGTTGTTGATATAGGTTGGAACTAATGGCTCAAAGTGAAGCTATTGTTGTTAAATAATAAAACACTTTGTTGACATTCTTATACTTAAAATATTAGGAGCAGTCAGGGGGATTCAGTGTGTTTCTCAGGGACACTTAAAAATAGGACATTTTAGAAGGAGCATGGGATCAAAAAACCCACCAAGGATGAAACTGCTAATAATCTGATTTGGAGTCAGAAATGATCCCCTCATAACAGAGGGAAATGCATTGTATTAACCAATAATAAACATTAAGAAGAAAGACAGAGGAAAGGCTAACACAAGGCGAAGCAGAAGGAAGCAGACGTGCATTTCTTCTCTCAGTTTTCAGCCTTACCTGTAAAAGTCCGACCCCTAACCACATTGAGGCTGCGAGACCATAACGCAGAATGGTGCTGTAAGGGGGAATGTATGCCTGAGGGGGGCGTGACAGCGTGGACCAAGGGTCCCTCAGGGCCAAGTTAGAAAAACCCACCACCTATACCAAGATATGGTAACACATAAGTGGCAGAGCTGATATGTAAAACAGAGAAACTGGAGGGAAGGTGTGAGAGACAAACCTCAAGGAGGAAAAGCACAGCCATGATCTGGAAAGTTGGATTGATCTTGCGTATGGTTTGGATCTCATTCCACTCGTTGGCCACAAAATAAGTCCTCCAGATACTGACAGGAGCAGGTTTCTGCTCAGCAGAGCCTGACAAGAACAGGAAAAACGTGGAAATTTTCTTTGACATTGAATCTAAAATACCAGTGTCACAGAATGTAATGACAGACATACTTGGAACTGCTCTGCCAGGTCTGCCTCTTGGCCTCTCCCAGTCAATGAAGAATATATCAATGGACAACTGATTGATTAACTTGTGGATATACTGGACAGCCTGGAGCAGACACAAATAAATGTGGTGTTCACAATGTTCCAATTGAAAACATAGAAAGAAGGTCAGGAACCAGTTTTTCTGTCTCGCCTATGAACAGGATGAACTCACCTTGAGAGCAAAGGCACAACCAATGTAGATTACAAACTGCTCTTCTTGCGCTGGAAGCGGTAGCAGCACAGACACAAACTGTTGGGCCTGAAGACACGGATATAGACATGTGTCAGCACGGATAGATATATCTTCAGCCTCTGTGCATTCATGTAGAGAAAGACAAATTGGGGAAAGGAAGGTAAGGTAAGAAAAAGCACTTACCTCCACTGTCTAAAGAGTGCAGTACAAGGAAAAGAAAACACAGCACAATAAAGGCAAAGAAAGAGTGAATCAAGCAAAAAGGAAGCTAAGTAAAAACAAATTAGTGTAAAAGAGATACATATAAACCCATATCAGAAACCATGCATTCAAAGAAATGATACAGAATGTCAAATTATGTCAACCTTGACAAAGATGAGCCAATAGAGACCCTTTCCTAAGGTGACGATGAAGAAAACATTGGCCAGATCTCCGGCATAGAACAGCAAAAATTTCAGCAGCGTCTGTAAGAAAAGTAAAACATAGTGGCAGAGGTGATGTAGAGATTGTCCATACAGCGCAATACAAAATAACATGGGATTTTATTTTGAAAAGCCACACCCTCTCTACAGCCATGTCAACAAGGGATGAAGAGATTCTCCTCTTCCAGCTCACTGTCTTCAGCAGGGAGCATAGCACCGCAAGTCCACCCAGCACGCCCAGGGTAATCTGTGTGCGCAAAATAGACATTCACTCCCACACGCACCCCGCAGAGCCTCATCGCACCCATCGATCGTTCAAAATCGGTGATAGGGGAGCCACGACTCACGTCTGTTTTAATGCGACCCTCATTCTGCTCCATCTCGTACTCCACTGCAAATGACACCTGCAGACAGATGGACAGGACTCACAAGGTTGCACGCGCGTATGATATTTGCCCCTCTGTGTCTGCAGATGTGCGCATCTGACTCACAGTCACAACTTGGGAGTTGACATCTGTGAGAAGGACGTCTTTGTAGGACACAGTCATCAAAGGTGGGTAGAACTGCCCCTCAAGGGTTCTTGGAACCATTTGGAATCTTCCGAAAACACAAGAGATGGGTGACGCAAATGGTACGCGTAGCGGCAACTTCCTTCCTTCAGCGAGGACGTAGACGCAACCCACTTTATTTTGATGTTGCTTGCAACTCGAATGACCTTGGGTGTAGAGCTCATGCTATTCTCTCTTCCACTCACTGTGTCGATAATGAGCATACGCCGGGTCAGGTACCAGCTTTTCATGCTCTCTGCAGAGAGAAGATATATGTCAGTGGAAGATTTATGCGCATCCATATGTACATCCGTAGACATTCAAGAATCATAGTCAGACCTTTGTTGATGAATCTTTCATTGTACTGTTGGTTAATGACTAATGTGGGCAGGGGAAGGAGTGTTTTGTCGTCAGTGCCAGCGAGGTCCATAAACACATCATAAAACAAAGGCTCAGGATATGCACGCAGAAGCTCGGCTACTGAGAGATCACACTGCACGCACGCACACACGCAGATACACACATATACATACACACACACATGCAAACAAGCACACGCACACAATGGCCAATATTAGTTGCATGATCGAATCAAAAATATCAGTCTTGCACAGTTAAAGTGAAAAACAAGAGACACTCACAGTTTCCTGGTAAGCAGTTCCAAAGCTGAAGGCGGCCTGCTGCTTGTTGGCTGAGTCTGGACAAAGCTTAAAAAAGGGGGCGGAAGAGTTGAAATTTGAGTCTGTCCAAACTTTTAAGAGACATTCTTTGTGAACTGTTGCCCATAGCAATGATTGCTGAGTATTTACAGTAGACACTTAAGCTCAGGCTGTTCAATCTTGTCTGTCTTGCTGATTTGAAGAATGCACTTTACCTGGACAACCCACACATACACAGGTAGAAAATGCTAACCATCTCACTATCACGTAGCCCCAAGTTACAAAATTCTTTTATAAATTTTCAAGCATGGTATATGTTTCTTACCTGGATATTACCCCCTCCGAGTGCTTCCCATCTGAGGAACACTCCACGCATATCATAGACAGCTGCAAGCATCTTAATATCTGTGTTCTGGTAAACAATCAGAAAACAAAAAAACACAAAATTACATTACATTTTGAATGTGTGATTATCCAGTATTTCACTATGTGAAGTGAAATAAGGTCTGTCTTCTCTTATCTTATGACAGTAATCAACCTTCAACTAAAATGAAGGTCTTATACTTTCTTTCTATACAACAAGCTATAGGTTTGATATAATAAATATTTTGTTGACACCGTCTATTGTATTATTTTACCTTGTTTTTTCCTCTGAAACTAAACCCAATGGGCAGTGGATCAGACTGTAGAACTTGTGTGGCAAAGCCCAGCTGATCTCCATAGTAAAGCCAAGGTAAATTCACTCTCCTGAGGACAAAGGAACCAAAGACAGGGTTGTAATAAAAGAAACACATGGAGTGGCTGTGAAACTGAGATGATGGCAGGGCTTAAAGTATTGGTGTTTAAATAGTTATTGGGACCTCTTGCACCCCAACAGGGAATCATATCCTCAGATCAACAAGCCACAGTAGCACTAAGTTAATTTGAAGTACCAGTAAGAGATGTCTTGCGTTGATCCTAGCGCAGCAGTGGCTTTAAAGATGGAATTGAAAAGGCCACAGGCATCGTTGGTGACGGTGCTGAGTGTGTGCATGTTCATCACACACATGTTGCCCAGAGCTTGGCACGCCGTCAGGTTGGAGTACAGCTGTCAGGAAACACCTTGTTTAAACACAGTCAGCAAACACTGACAATTCAACATTGGCAGAAGCAATTTTCTAAAATCAAGAGAGTAAATACTCAAAAACGCTATCTTGAGTCGCCGTAAGTTAGTGTGTGGTTTAGCAAAGCAAACCTCTCAGTGCTTATTATAAAGAAAAGTGGAGATTGTTTTAGACTATTTTTTACCTAAATAAGGGCAGAAATGACTGAATAAATTAAAGCACAAAATCCAACAAGAGCAATTCACGATTACACAAGGATGGTGTGATCCTGAAAAAGAGTCAAAACTTTTGGCATTACACGGCAGGATGCAGCGAAGGGGTACATGTTTTGGGCGAGCCATGCGGACTGCACAAAAAGACCCTGTAATGGAAAAAAAAACTCAGTATACAACTTCGTTCTTGCTGACAATTCAGACATTGACAGTTATAGACAGCATATTTTAGAAGACTTACAAACTGGGCAAACTTGATGTAGGTATTTAGGGTGGTTGGGAGGTTGCTTGGTGGGAAACATAATCCTCCAGCCTGAATTTAGCGATAATCACATACAACCCATTACTGCCGTCACTCACTCACTCACGACACAACTTTGGTTTTGTTTAATCATATTTTCAAGAGGAGGACACTGTGGCAAACTTGCTGAACTCACCTGGACGTTCCTTGAGCTACAGCTACAAGACTGCGAGGTGTGAATAAAGGATGGCTGACACCTCTTGCAGCTGAAAGTGAAAATAGTTCACACTCCTTTCACACAATAGTTCACACTCCTTTCACATACTCCTTTCACATATGAGTCACAAATACATCAGAGAGAAAAATGTGGTTTATCACTCTAAATGAATCACACAGGCCTCATCTGTGGGACAACTCAAGGTTACAGATGGTATATTGATCCTGGATACTTCATAGACAACCTGCTGACATAATGATGGGGTGTAAATCAGTGTGGCTGGGTTACCTGTCCCCACTGCTGTCAGGCACAGTGAAAGCTGGGTCAAGTGCATTACACTGGTTACACTTGGCCTCTGTCAGTAGGTTCCCGGAAATGTCCCTCTCCACTACACAAAACACCAAAGGAGCCATTTGTGTGTGACATACATATCATGTTATCTCCTCATACATACAGCTTGACAACATATTGTCACACTGCATAATTATCCTGCCACTCTTGACTTACCGAGAACACTCTTAGCCGGACATTTGCATGTCCCATCATCACCAACATTGCCTGAACAGCGAATACACTCGTACCCATCTTGCGTTACGGCCTGTAAACAAAAACAGCAGATTGAGAAATCGTTATTGTATGTCACTTTGTAAACATATCTGAGGAGAGCACAGGAGGCACTGACTGTGCTATGACAGGGGAAAACATGTTGCACACACTGGCTTATCTGTAGGACACTTCTCACAGGTGATCGACACTCCAGTGGTTGTAACAGTTCTGTATCCAGTTTTACAAACACAGCTAAACCCTGGAAAATAAAGACGAGGCAAGACTTAGGTAGACAAACGTTATTGTGTGAAGACACCACCTCAACAGTGTGACTACTATGAC
This sequence comes from Carapus acus, assembly GCA_900312935.1. Lineage (NCBI taxonomy): Eukaryota > Metazoa > Chordata > Actinopteri > Ophidiiformes > Carapidae > Carapus > Carapus acus. Next base: position 18,533 of record OMPJ01041340.1, read on the forward strand.
AACACCACCATGAGACAGGATATGGATTGAGAACACAACAGAGATTGACAAATAAAGGAAGTCCTTGAAGAAGGCTGAGAGTTGATGAGCTGACAAAGACTGTGTGATATGATTGGTTTTACTCCTACTCCTGTTCCAAGTTTTAACACCCTCACCTGTAGCCAACAACTTCTCCCCCTAGTGTCGCAAACATAAAATAAAGTACAGGCTTTTTGACGTGTCTTTTTGTATGAATTAAGTTGGAGAGCGCCTGTGTTGCCTGAGAGATTTCCACTTAACTACTTCCCTCCATTCCCACTTGTTTATGATCTGCATCTCCCTTGTCCTTGTCGCCCACCCATCATCCCTATGTGCCTTCCCCCTGTGCATCTCTGGCTTGGTCTACATCCGGTAATGGCGCCTCCATCCGGTCTCTTTCAGTAACAGCACCCGAATATGAGTCTGGTAAAATCACAGTACGACGTCTGGCCCCGAGTGTCAATAACGCCGCGACGCACTGGAGGCTCTGGATTCGTTTTCGTTGAGGATGCGCGATAAGAGCAGTAAAACATGACGACACACTGATGCCATGTCGGAAGTACGTGTGTGCGTGTGCGCGCGCGCTTCTGTTGCCAGGGTCTCTGTTAGTGACAGACCTGTTGGGCTCCTTCGTTGGTTCGCCTCGCACTGAACACACTGTAGGCTGGAGATTTGGAAGAACTCGGCCGGGCCGCAGTCCTGCGGATACTGCAGCTGAATAACGAACTGCTGGCCTTGGAGCAGCTCCACACTCATTAAAAGAAACAAAGCTCGCACTCTGTTTGGTGTGGGCTTTAGCGTTGTCGTCGCCATGGTTTTCTTTACCCACAATCCCGTGCGAAATAACGACATTGGACGATTTTTTTTAGATAACTTTATTGTTTGACTTGCGAACAATATACAGATCAATAAAAATATGTGCAGTCGACCAACAAAACAAAACACGACCAAACAAGCAAAAAAAAAAAAAAACAATAAAAAAAAAATACATCGACAATTGAATGGTAAAGTAGGAATCAAAAATAAAAATCCTATAAATTTCAAATGTCGCAGTGTTTAGTATGCCACCCTAGATTGATGTATCAACTGATGTACCGAAGACATTTATTCCAATTGGATGAAATTAAGAATAAAACTTCTAAAGTGTAGAATTAGACTTGAACATTCCATTTTAGAGAAAGCGTAATTCTAAAGTAAGTTGGATGAAGTTAAACTCTTCAATGTATAGGGAGTCCCCAGATATTCATCAGTTGAGGAGAACTCAATGGGCACTTTGGAGAGGGGAGCAGAGGGGAAGAGGATTTTCTGGGTGACTGTAGTGTTTAAAAGGAACCAAAAGGGACAGATTATCGTGGATTTTACAAAAAGGTTGGAAATGTCAGTGCTCAACACATACTTCAAGAACGGGGAAGAATACAGGGTGACTTATAAGAGTGGAAGAATGTGGAAGATTATATCCTGGAAAGATGCAAGATGAAAAGGTGTTGCTAGAGGAAAGGTGTTGCCAGAGGAGAGTGTACAAAGGCAGTATTGATTGGTGGTGAGTGGGATGAGCTTTGTCACTACAAAGAGGAAGCGAGTGAAGGTGCCCATTCTTTCACATGATTCTTTGGCACAATTCTAAACAAACATATGAATGAACACTTATTCATTTTATTGCTGAGACTGTTTCTTAATTCAATCAAACAGTGGTAAAGTAGCTTTGAAAATGTTTAGAGGAGATAACATATTGTGACACAAATTCTATCTGAATGTGGGTAAACATGGGCAAAGGATACATTGTGTAATGCAGCAGGGGTGGTAAGCAAATACAAAACAGGAAATCACAGCTCTTGCCACAAGGCACCTTGCCAGGATATGAAAATGAACGCTTTGTTCTTGCACTCATGCGTGGGTTACATGACGTTTTCTCTCTCTTCACACGTTGCCTGTGTCATGTAAAATAAAATGATTCTCATCATCCTTTGTCTCAGTAATTGCTCTTAGGTCACCTAAAGCTGGACCCTCTCCCCCCTGTGCCTGGCCTCACCTTGGACCAACATTGTCCTATTCAGACATTCATTGTATTACAAGCACAGAAAGGAGCAGTATCACAGCAGTAGCAAGCGCAAATCGTGGCAGCGACATGTAGTTGTCGCACCTCCGGTGGCACTTCTAGAACTGGGGTAGATGCCGTGGCATCTGCCACAGTTCTCTGTGTTCACGGATCTCTGTGGTAGCTTCCGGTTCACTCAAGAATCAGCAGCAGCAGCACAGTGTGAGAGTGAGGGAAATTGTATGTCAAAGTTACAGCACTAGATTTACAGATAAATGCAGGGGCCAGCCAAGAATTTGCATGAGAATCAAAGGCGGTGTTCCGAAAGCACCACCTCATGAAATGGCACCACACCATTAGTTGATACTGGGGTCATGATAGGATCACAGCAGTCAAAATCAATTTGATGAAAGCAATACCTCTATTCTCTGTCCTGTCTGTTTGGTCTATACGACCAGTGAAGTTTTGCAACGTCACTCTTATGTCATTTAAATTGGAAGATAACACACCCATTGGCAAAAACAATACTCACGCTACAGTCGTCATCATGTCCCTTATTATGTTGATAATGTTGCATTCTTGCGCACCCTTGTCTGGGCCTGGGGTGATAAGAAGCTTTCTGCCACACTGGATTTGGACAACAGAGGCTGAACAGCAACACATATTTTATTGTCATTGTGCTGCACAATGACAATAAAAGCATTCCATTCTATTCACATGCCTCAAACAATTCATGACTGATTCACTGAGATTGGCTGTGCCAGATTACAAGATTCCCTTTTTCTTGGATGTTTCTGAAGACGGGGGTTGTGTAAATGCTGTGCTTTTCCTGAAAAAAGGGGGAAGTATGTCCCCGTTAACAGCATGGTGTCTCCAGGAAAGCAGAAGGTGATAAAGCAGCCAAACAAACTGCAAGGTACAAAGGTCAGTATCTTGTGTTTGAAGGTGACACAAATCACAATACACAGAGTTGTACTCCAGAAGACTTGGACGTTGCAGGCAGAGTAAGGGCCTCATGAACATCCGATCTGGAAAGATAGAGGAGCCCTAATAGATGATGGATTGTTGAGAGCAGACGATGGAAGAGTGGTGTTGCCATACCAGACAATGATAGCAGAGCTGTGGATGCTCTGTATAAGTCCCCTATAGGCCTGGGTGAGAGGGCAATGTTTCAGAAGCGCTTTCCTGGGCAGCAGCCTGATGAATCAAAGCCTTTGATGCTTTTTTTCCTCAATGGTTGTGTTGTTGGGGTTCCAGCGCAGGTCAGATGTGACCTGCAGTCCCAGGAATCTGAGGCTGTCTGCTCTCTCCACCGGAGTCCCTTTGATGACCAGAGGCTGAAGAGGGGGAGGCTTATTCTCTCTGACAGGGGTAATATATCTAACATGGCACGTGCCTGCTCATCATCAGAATATTCTCTACTATAGAGTTTTTTGAATGTGATATGTTTTAAACACACAGTGTCCACAGGATCGCCTGATATCAACGCACAAGTCACCTCATCCTCAGGCAGAGAGCCTGAGGACAACACACCTAAGACAATGCACGAGTCACTTTACTCCCCATGCTGCATACACACCACAACGCACTTGACACTTTTACCCCTTCATGCAGTACACACACCACAACGCACTAGACACTCTACTCCCCAAGCCGCACACACACCTGAGCACAGATGCAAAGGACACTTTACACCCCATGCTGCACACATCCCTTGTACAAATCCCTCCCACCCCCATCCCCACCCCATGCTGCTGTACACCTGTTGCATCCTGCACTGTCCCGTACCCCTGCTGCTGTCCCGAACCTGTTCCTGCACCAATCACTTCAACTTAACCGATCACTTTAACTTAACGCTGAACTGGGGCTGCGCCTTAATTTTGTTGTGCCATGATTCTCTATCGTGCTGCACAATGACAATAAAAGCATTCTATTCTTTTCTATTCTGTTCTATTTCATTTGATAGGAGTCAGCACTAAGTAACTAAAAAACACAGGCTATGTGTGTTGGAATCCAGTCAGTCACACTACTCAAGTAGTCATCCAACCAAACCCCCTAGCTTCATGTTTCGCATGTAAAGCAAAGGAAATATGTGGAGACACATAATCGCGTTCATCCTGGATACAAGATCGAACAACCAATATAAATTTATCCATTGTACAAACCTCTTTAATTATGGGCTGAACTAAACGGGTATCTATCTATACCACATATAGCCATGACTGTTTTGTCTGGTCCTAGGCTGTTGCAAGCTAGTGAATTTTTTTTAACAACAAAATTTTTGAGCGCTACTTTTTTCTGTGTGAAGCTTAAACAATGTTCTGTTCAAACCATCCTCGAGTTTGTACTACTGAAAAAGTGTACGAGCCTATTCACATTAAAACTGTTCTCTGGTTTGTTTTGAGTCATTATATGTCATGGTTGAGGGTGCGAACAGTTTCCTCTGTCAGCGGGGCAGCGCGGCAACCGTGAAAGAGTAACCAATGAGGCAGCGTGTTTTCACAGTGCTTTGTGATTGGACAGAAACCAAACAGGCTGACCAATCACAAAGTAGCTCACTGGGCACTGCGAGGGAAAACTTGTGTTTTTGTTAATCCGTGTCTAGTCCGACATGCGAGAAAAGAGGACCAAGGTGCTACTTTCACATTTTTTTCGAGAGTGCGTCAGAGCTGAAGTAACATCAAGTGCTCACTAGCCGCCAGGATATCGTTGTGAGTATTCATGCTCTTTGCTTTACATGAATGTCTATCAGTGTTCATCCCACTTGCCTACCTACGTTTGTCTGGATACATGTGGGTAAAACCGCAAGACTGGTCTCATGACGGAGCACGTTGAGACCGTCATGATGATACTCTGTTTATTTTTCTGTCTCTAGATTCGAAAATGACAACTATCGTCAAGTTGAGAGGTCTGCACATGAGAGCTGGACCTGAGGATATCCGAACATTCTTCAAAGATCTATACATACCAGAGGGTGGAGTGTATATAGTCGGAGGAAGCTCGAGGGAAGCCTTCATTGCTTTCACCAAACGCGGAGATGGTGAACGGGCCATCTGTCGCTCTGGAAAGTTCATTCAAGGCTCTAAAGTGACTCTGCATAAAAGCTGCTTGGCAGAGCTGGAGTACAAATTAGTCCGTAAGTTGAAGAAGAACAGTATGCAGCCAAGGTCATCTCCACAGATAAGGCCTTCACATGTAGATACAGAAACAGCTTTCCTACTTGGTGTTTGCACTGTCCTTCAAAATATATGGCCAAACCAGCAAGATCACAATGAGTATGAACAACATGTTGATTCTCAGCCTAACGATAATCCGCTGGTCAGCACACATGAGGAAGCTGTGCCATCGGCATCGTGCTACGTTCAACTGTTTGGCCCTCCAGCAAATGTTACAGAGGACGACCTCTGCGATTTTTTCACAGGGCTGCAAGTGGAGGAAGCTATTGTGAATTTCAAGTGGGGACACAGTCACACTTGTGTTGTCAAGTTTGCAAACTCTCAGCATGCAAATGAGGCTCTTTGCTTCAGTCATCAGCCACTGGGCTCCACTTGTGTGGAGGTGCGAAGTGCAACTGAGGAAATTTGGAACAGCGCATGTGCCGAGTGTGAAAATGTGTGCGACCTACAGTTAACAGGGTGCAAACAAAGACCTTCTGATGATACTCAAAACAAAGAGGTCATCGACAAAAGAAGTTTAGATGACTGTTCTCCATCACAATCTGAACAGAGGCGGAGATATGAACAAGTCTCAAGAACTGCCATGCCTGAATACATTGTTATGGTGAGCAATTTACCCTCACACTATACAAAGACAGAGATAAAAATTGTGTGTACAAGGTCCAACATCAGACACAGCAAGATACTCCATCTTCTAGACAAGAATTCGCAAAGGACTGATAAAGCCTTTCTCATCTTTGATAATGAAGAAGATTATGAGTATACAATGAGGCTTGATGGTTCCAATGTAGGCCACAATATCATCCATGTTTCCCCTGTCAGCAGAGAGGAGATGAAAATGAAAATGCTCCAATCAAGAGGGCACAAATCAAAAAAGCTCGAATCAAGAGGGGTGGTAAGACTGAATGAACCACATGGAGAGGTACAAGGCAAAGAAGCTCTCACCTGTTTGTTTGTGAGGAACATGCCAGCAGATGTTGTCAAGGGCCAAATAGTACAGGTTTTCTCGAGGTATGAGGTGAGGGAAGATGATATTTCCCTGCTATGTGATGATAATGGGTACAGCACCGGTGAAGCAATTGTCCAGTTCCAGTCAGAGAAATTAGCTGAAGAGGCCCGGTGGCTCCATGGTCAGACCTACCTGGGATCCAAACTGCTCCTGACCCCTATAAATGTCAGGCAGATGAAAGACATGTTGAGTGGAAATTGAGGATGGGTGCCTTTTCTTTACACTTATATGAAATCTACTCATCAGTAACACAGGAGTCTTGGATAGATTTATATTTTTGAAATATACATTACAAAACTGTACTAATTAATCACTGATCAGACTGAAAATGCTAATTTGTCCAAAGGATCAGGAATTGTTCCTTTCTTGTGCCTTTTTGAAATAAAGGTTACTTACTGTACATTTTTTTTATCTCATGGCCACCGATGGGCGCAGTGATTCAGCGAGGATTTCATCTGACGATGACTGAGACATTTCTTTGAATGTTGTCAAGAATTGTCAAGTACTTATGAAACCTCACAACAATACAAGCTGAAGATGCGCCTCTTAGCATAGGTTGCATAGCATAGACTTGCCAAGTTTTCTTGTGATCAGCAGGTAAAAATGTGCACACACTTCCACACCACAAATGTGTAGAAAGACTGAATATCCACTCCCCACTCTCCAAATGTCACAAAATATTGCCGTGTGATACAGTAAGATTGAGGAACGGGAAAAGGAATAACTGGACGGTCGTATTGTTGATTGGAAATCAGTAAGAAATAGGTGATGAATATGACACAGTCATTGGGATAAGAGAAATCTGTTTCCAGCAGATCTAATTGATGATATTGTGTACCGCACGCACTTGTATGCTCTCCATATAGGGAGATAAAATCTTGCAGTGACAGGAGAAGAAATGCAGATTTTTGTAGGGATCAATCTGATCATGGGATACATTTTGTATTCTAACGCAAGAATGTACTGATAGAGTGAGGACCTGGCCTTGATCTAGGATTAATTGCAAATGCCATGTCTGTAAACAGATATGAGCACCCAAGATATCCTGAGAACAAGAAACTGTATATTTACTTAAGAACACAAGTTAATTCATTTTTGCAGTAATTTCACAATGTTTTATGCTGAGTGCTCAGGTGCATGTAGTCCATCGGATTAGACACATCTTTGACTTTCAACTTCTGTTATGATCGGGTGCTTTAAAAATTACATTGACTTGATGAAAAAAATCATATTTTTTGGAGAAAAAAAGTTTAATTTTTTTCATGTCTTCAGAAGAATACAAAAACTCCAGAAAAAAATCTTGACCAAGGATTTCATAGTACATGCACAAGAGGGTTAAGGGGAAAACCAAACTGCAGCTACAAAAAAAGAAGTTGTTGATGTTCATCTGTGTTCAGTGCGACTTAAAAGAGTTAATGAAGTGTGTACGGGCTGAAAAGACGTACTTTACGGTTACTTTTGCCGAGCCGGAAAAAAAAACCCCAGACACTAGCGTCTTATACATCAGAAGCCACTTGAACCTAAACCTAACAATTAATAATACCAGGTGCGATTGCCTGGAGGAGAGCCGTTGTTAACGGACACGTTCAGCCACCGTCGCTCGGCTCACAGGGCGGAAGCAGGGTTGACATCCGGACGTAGATGCTGGGCAAGTCTCCTCGTCACCAGTTTAAACAGGCCATCGGAAGCACCGCCTCCCACTCGGTCTACCCCAGTGGGGGGCCTTTGGCTCAGACCCTTTAAGACTGAGAGCTGGTGAAGAAACCCTCTGTTTGCGGGAGGAGTTACTCCTTTGGGATCGAACAATGTAAATCCCTGACTATTAAATATATTCTTACGCGTGCCCTGTGCTTGGCTAGGTGGATCATCGAGGACTACAAATAGCCTTATACACAAATGAACACAAGAAACGCAAGCGACAGAAACACGTCAACAGTGCAGAGTGTTCCTGACTATCAGAGACCAGAGGAAAACATAAATTACAGGCGGTCTTCCTATAGATCAAGAACAAAGGAAAATACTTGATGCCAATAACATTTTAGAACTTTTACCACGTGTTACAGTAACACATCTTTAATTTCCCCAGGATCAATTAAGTATTAATCCATCTGTCTCATCTTAACAAAAACTGGATGACAAGGAGATGGTCGATACATGAGACCCCAGCTGGTCAGCAAAGGGGGCTACATCAGAAGATACGTGATCCAAACTATCATGAGTCAAAGACAGTTGGCGGGAATTCCTCTTTCAAGGAGAAATAAGCCAATTGTCCTTCAAACACATCCCCCCCAACATTTTAATAAGTCAATCTGTCAAGTAAAAAGTTAAAACTGAAGACAATTTCTCTCACCATGAGGTATAAGTAAGTAGAAAGCCAAGATCAAAAACAAGATGGCTACTATACAGTGAAGCAAAAATAAACCTCCTACAACTTAATCAAATCTAGCCAATATGTGGACATAAGACACCCACATAAGATGGGAAAATGCAACAATTAAGAGGACGATGACTGTCATTTGTAGAACCGATTTGGACCGTCAGAGTACCTGGATGAACCTGCGGGAAGATGACATGTTTAGATTAGCAGGGAGGTCAAACAGAAAGTCTGTCTTTACTGAAAGACTTGTGCTAAAACTCAGCTTTGACTTTTGCATGTCACACATAGATACAGTGACAACTAGATGAGGGAATTCTCACCTGTGAGATTTCCAGAGTATCGATCACCACTGCTTGACAGCCTGGAAGGTGACGTGAAGCTCAATGATGAGCCGCCCAAGTTTCCACCCATGTTTCCTCCCATGCTGCCGCCCATGTTTCCACCCATGTTTCCTCCCATGTTTCCTCCCATGTTTCCTCCCATGCTGCCGCCCATGTTTCCACCCATGTTTCCTCCCATGCTGCTGCCCATGTTTCCGCCCATGTTTCCGCCCATGCTGCTGGTCATGTTTCCACCCATGGTGCTGCTCATGTTGCCTCCCATGCTTCCACCCATGTTGCCACTAATGTTGCTGCTCAGGCTAGATCCCTACAATAAAACACAGGGATAAAATAGTTAAAAGCAAATATTTGTAAACGACATGTATCATAAAGTCAGTTGCAGAACCAGTAAAAACAAAGCTGTATTAAATAATGTCTAAAGACTTCACCGATGACACACTCCTGAGCCTGTACTCCATCAGCACATCTGTTAGCTTCTGCGTAACTTTCAGCACAAGTTGGGCATCGCTCTCGTTCTCGATCCGGAAAGTGTCCTTAGTGCAAACAGGAGGCAAGAGGGTTATTTTTCACTTGCTACCTCTAAATTTGACATGAAACATAGTTAAGACTTGCTGTGAAAAGGAATGACGCAACTCAGTAAAGCAATTCAATAAAGCTTATGGTCAGTCCAAGCTATGCTGCACTGAATTTGTCTTCCTCTTCCGTCTCTCAACTGTATACATGTCCCATTAATGTGTCTTTCTAGCTCAGCTTCTTTGCCCGCAGTTTTTGTGTCCTGTGCTTTACTAACCCACAGAGCGCAGCCGGAACATGACCAGTGATGGCGGACCTCCAAACATCCAGGTCCTGCTCCTGACTGGCATACTGAGCTAGACATATCTACATTTTCTTAACGAATGCTAAATTCTATCTATTACTATGGCCAAGTACTGCTGTGCACCTTTATAGCTGTCTCTGCCTCTCTCTTTCAACCCCACTGCTTATGGCAGATGGCCACCAGCCTGCAGTCTGGGTCTGCCTGAGGTCTTCTGTTATGATTTGGCGCTATAATTATTAAATTCAATTGAATTGTACCTCAATGTGAAAAACCCACCAGGTAGTTGAGCAGTGTATTGGGGAGGTTGTTGGACTCTGGAGCTGCTCCCATTATGCCTGGTCTGTCCGCTGCCTTATCTGATGGTCTATTCATTGAGCCAATCCCCATTTGGTTCCCCTGGAACTCATCAGGATAACAGCGTGCAGGGTTTCCCTCCATCGGTCCACTTCTTCCGTAACCATTTCTTCTATCACCTCGTCCAAAGCCGTCACCTGGTCCAAAGCCATCTCCTGGTCCAAAGCCATCCCCTGGTCCAAAGCCATCACCTGGTCCAAAGTCATCACCTGGTCCAAAGCCATCTCCTGGCCCTTCCTGACGACGACCCATACCATCTGAGAAAGGTCTCCTCTCCATGTTGCCCCCAGGAAAACCTGGCCTGCCTGAGAATCCTCCAAAACCAGGCTCCCTGAATTCATCCATTGGGAAGTCAGGACAGGGCCCCCCTCGAAGGGGATACTCCCCGGGGAACATCATGTCAGGAAACCTGGGGCCTGTAATACCACCCAGGTTAGTCCACACAAAAAAAGTTGTCAAGCCATGGATAATAACAATTGAATACGTTGAACAAACCAAATGGGGGGCCTTTTGGTCCCATCCCTGGCCCTGGCATTGGTGGCAACATCTTAGGAATGGCAGTGCCTGTCACAAAACATAAGTGAGGCACAATGCACACGCGGAGGATTCTCAGTAGATTCATCGGTCCTTATTTGCAGCTACTTACGGAGTCCCTTAAATGCTTGCACGTCACATGGTTCCTTCAGGATCACCTAAAACAACAGGTGGGTTCAGTGAGAGACCAGCACTCAAAAGTGCAAAGTTAAACACAGGTGGATTAGCCAAATTACACTTGAAAGAGCAGAAATCAAGGATGGCACAAAATAACATTCATGTGGAAGAGAGGACCAAGGACTTATGAACAAGGCATCTGAATTTTTTTTTTTACATGTCTGCCAGTTCTAACACCACCCATCCATCAAAGCAACTGTTGAATATTTTGGTCAGCTCATCTGTGCGATTGACTGCTCAGGTTTCCCTTTTGCCTCCTATGTGTCTTTGAGGCCTGGGCCCCCATGACCCTTTCGACCATTAACACAGGATAGCAGGAACATCCCACTCGTCAAACTGTTTGGAGATACTGTGACAAACTGCCCAACATATCCCACTGCCCGACAGGTGCCAGCATATAGACGTTTTCGTGTAATGGCTGATCACTGCATATTTTCCTGTTGTGGTCTAAGATTGTGAGCAGATGGATGGGTGTTGGTAACCTCAGACAACAACATTTACAAATGTATGATGCAGCAGTGGTAGAAATCCCTCACGCAATCACCTTCAGCTGTCCCCTGCCCTCTAATTTTTCCACTTCGGCTGCCGCCTCTTTGATTTTCTTCCTCACGGCAGGGTCTTTCATTGCTTCTTCCTCCTCACAAGTGACTTTGTCAGCATGGGCTCGTTTCTGTGAAAATTCCAAAGCTATTTAGCTTGTAAAGGACTTGTATTTATGAGCGGACGGATGTTTTGTCAAGTCACATTGCATCCAACATACTGACCAAGTATCTGAAACTGTGTTTCCAGCCTTTCACATGAGCAAGCATATCATGCTGCAGGCGAGTCACTGCGCAGAGTTTACACTGGTAGTGTGGTGGGACAGATTTACTGGGGCTGCGGTACTCCCATATGAACTGAAGACCTTTGGAAATACAAAAGCATATGACTGCATATACAAGAGGAATCACAGGTGCATCGAAAACACGTGAGGAACACTTGCTCTTACCGATGACGCAATCAGTGACAGTTTTCAGCAGCTTGCTGAGAGAGGGCATGGTCTGGATATTTGCCCCTTTAGTGAACACTGGAAAAACAACAAATATCAGTAGAAGGTCGACGGAGAAATGGAGCCGACGCCTCACGGCGATCACCAGGAAAACTTCAACACCAGACAAAGCAAAACCTCTATCAGCTTTTAGCAAGGGCCCCCTTTTCTACCTCATTTGCAGTTTCTTCATTGCTTTGTTTCTATGTAAAAGACCCGTTAAAAGGTACCTAATAATTCACAATTCTTTTCCAGAGCTTTTTTAACATGAAAATATTGCAAGTATGTACACACCGGATGGTGCAGTTAGTAGGGTGTGCTTTTCGCAAGTATCAGCAGCGGTTTGAGTAACATTTAGAGGTGTATCATTCCTAAATAAATACAAGACGCCAAAATAACATGCTGTCAGTGTATGATGGACTGTTTGAGTCTGGAATGAATTTGTTTTACATAGCCATGCAATTAGAAATTGAGCAACATATGCCCAAACTGCATAGGCAGGACCTTGAAGCCCGAGGCTAATCCCAGAACAGTGCTATCAGACTTTTCCCATGTAGGCCCAAACTAGCCTCCAGGGCGCCAACTGCTACAATACATTGCTTCTCACATGTTTCACCACAGTATTGTTGAAGCACTTAAGCTTTGGGGATGATGACGAAAGCCCCAGCACAGTTCTATAGACGTTTCTGTTAACCAGACAAGGTCAACATAAGACGCCACACTGTCACCCAGCATAGCATAGGTCATAGTGAAAAATGACCACTGCATTGAGACAATCATGGGACAGTCACTGGAAAATATGTGCTTAAAACGTTCTATGGACAGATGATCAACCATCACGGATGCATGGTTGATATTAAGTTTTGCCCCAGTGACTTAGGACTGTGGGCCCGAGATGTGTGTAGCAACAACCAAGGATCCTGGGTTGGCCTTTCGAATATAGATCGTCTCAAACCATGAACATTACCTTTAGACACTGTACAGGCATCTCTAGTCTGAGGAGGTACATTTGGAGCGGATAGAATTTCCTACGTTCATTTCAGCAGTGGAAAACACTGATAAGTCTAACCCCAGCCATGGCACCACTCACGCCCTCCATCACTGAGACTGTGAGTTTCAAAGAGTGGTGAACACGCCACCACCGGTCACAGGAAGCAGGGACAACGAGGTCTCGAGCTTCATCTCTCAGCGCTGGCAGTGGTACCATTTTTCTGCAAGGACTTACCTATATCAGCAGAATGCTGCAGCTGCTGCTTTCTCTGTCAATAGAGGGAATCGACCCAAATGAAGAAGAGAGACACACATAGACGTTAGTGACAGAATGACATTTAGTTAGAGGACTGAGCCCCTTGGCCACGTACGCCACACTATATGGACATACAGTCATTTCATTCTAGTGCTTCATGACCCGCGCTTTATGCATGGGTCATCACGATAGAGCACTTCATTGTGTACCACAGTAGATTCTCAATAAATGAGAATGTAAGACATCAGCAAAGAATACTTCACAGCACAGTTGATAAAAATAAACGGTTGCATATTAAAGGTAAACATATAACATGTCTGAGCCTAAACCTGGTCAAGATAGTGGCCGTGAGGACACGGAGGGCAAATCCTCCTCAAGCCAGCAACCATGAAATCTGAGTTGTTGCGAAAGGGCACAGGTGCCTGATCTCCTTCTCACACACATACGCACGCACACACTGACACACACACACGCTGCTTACCACTGCACTGACAATTATTACGCACCATATAAGGGGCCGGCATAAATGCGGTCCGTTTGTTGCCATGGGTCTGGGTTTGACAGATGACAGCAGCAAAATTATCACTCTCTCCAGTTATGGAGGAGAAGAATGGAGGCAATGTCAGTGTAAAAAATACACAAACGAGATTCTAAGTTACCGATCGTATTGGATGGCACCCAACCCAATACTGAAAATTGGATTGGACAGAAATTGGCGAAAACACTTTCAGTCAGAAATACTGTCACTAATAAAAACGGATCCGATGAAGAGATCCTATTGTTATGAATTTGACGACTGTGTCACTACGTTGTGCTTAAAAGTGTAGAAACGTCATCTTAGCAGTAAAGACAAATAGTAATCTCTTTGGGTAGAACCTAAGCCTTTTGAGGCTGGAGACTCAAGACCACTTGTCATTGACTTTTTTGAACTGCAAGTGGCCAAAGAAAGATGTCCTAGTAATTGGTGTTTACTGTTAAATTTTCTATACTCAAAACAAACACAGTTTGTCATTCTATGTTGCCATACTTGATGATAGATCTCATATTTAAGATGTCTGCTGCTTTGTTCAGAATAACTGCACAGGGTTATAGTCGGAGGTTCACTTTCATGTGTGCTGTGTCATGACTTTATAGGTGTTAACGGCGTAACAGTAACAGTAGACATGGCATGGTGTTAAGACTGTTGAATTTGGATATCGAGAGCCGGAGTGGAGGTTGTACCATGTCTGAAATTCACAACATGGTTAATTTTAGGAAACATCTATAGACAAGCATTGAAACTCTTTCACTTCGTTGCCAAGGGAAATGACCATGTCAAGCGAGTAGGCCTTGAGGTCCTCAAGGCTGAAAATCTCACAAGTAGATCACTGTGTTCCCTACCAGGCAGAACCAAACACAACCAACTTGATGTTGACCGTGTAACACAGTCACTAGTCCAGAGCAGATCTGCAGATCCAGAGCCATTACGTAAATGTGTCCTCTGCAAAGCCAGATGTCAGCAATTTGCAACACACTTTGTTAGAAAAGTGAGTTAACTGTTATGACCAGTAGGGGAAAAGGTGAAAGGATGAGCTGGGACACAGGGAGCTCTCACTTCTACCCTGACCTGATACTTCAGAGGGAGCAGCGGCTCCCCAGGGGGATCCAGCTGCATTGGGTATCGAGGATCCGCGCCAAAAACACATCGGGGGAAAAACACATCTAATTTTGTCTCTACTACGAAATCCCTGGGTGTGAAATGGCTCCTACATATACGTGACTGCTGCGTGAACAGCGTGGGCCGGGGGGCGGGCGCATACCTGGAATTGACGGTACCTCACCTTTGCCTTCTTTGATTTCTTTGTATTTGGCCCCGTCTCATTCTGGGGGTTGGTGGTGGTGGTGCTGCTGGTGGTGGTGCTGCTGGTGGTGGTGGAGATTGTGGGGGCAACGTTGTTGGTAACGGTGTTGGTGTTGGTATTGGCGGTGTTGGTGATGTTGTTGGTGTCCGTATTCGTGGTGGAGTCTGTCACCGTGACGGCCGGTGCTTGTTCGGCCGCGGTGCTCGATTCTGCTTCCATCTCTGCTCTAAAACACACACAATGCAGTTATTAGTGTACTAGGTGAATAGTCAAAACGAAATTAAAAGATAAGACTCCATTAGAGCCGGAATAATACTTCAATTTTTCCGGGTCTAACGGAGTTCAGCGATTTTCAGGCAGGTCGATGACCGAGATAGTTGTTTCGTTACGGGCCAAACGGGACAACGACTCTACAAAGCGATTGACGACCATCGTCACGTAAACAAGACATTAGAAAAATCAGGGCTACCGACTAACGTACCTTGTAGCCTCGAAGGAGTTTCCGTTGACGTACGGAGCCGGCAGAGAATATTGTGAGGTCAGAAGAATCCTCTGCGTAGTTAGCGTGAGAAACACAATGAATGTGAAGGGTCCTCGAGATGCTTGGGTGGCTGTGAAGTTCGCCTTTTGAAAATGTAAATTGCTACCCCGTCTCTACGTTTGACACAATTAGTATCATAAAAATCACAAAACTGTGGACGGCGGAATCAACAGTGTTATTTCAAATTCGGAGACATTGGCTGTAAAACGACAAAATATTTACGATGCATGCGTTGGGACAATGTGGGATATGTTCGTATTTAACTCCGAGGCTTACCGAAAGTAGAATTCCTGATAAAGTCCTCAGAACCCACAAAATCCACAGACAACTGGTAGATAGCACCCAACCTGATAACCACAAATATGAATTGTTGTTTTGAATGATGTTCTCTAAAGCTAACTGGATACCGTAAATCGACGATTCTCCAGTTTAATACTCTGCGGAGCGCATCCACTAAGCACCGCCCGGAGAAAGTGTCATTGACGAATGAATCATAGACACACAGATCGCAAGGACCCCTGCTCCCTACCACGGGAGACGGTCGAATACATTTGTGATTGCATTTCGCGTACTTGTTAGTGTTATTTGTTATTTTCTGTTCTGCGCGGGAATGAATGATTCCTGTGGTGGAGGCGTAAAAGAAAAGACTTTAAACCTCTGTGAGTTTTATCGAACGAACCAAATCAATCTAATATTCTGCCTGTTCACTGATCAGTCGTGACGTGAGGATTTGCTCCATCTATATCGCCAAACGGGATCATGTTGGGCTGTTCTTTTCTGCAGCAAAATAATACTGATGCAGGTCTAATACTTATGGTTGTTCCTGTCATCTCCCTCTTTATCCCCCCTCCCAGCTTGAGACAGGAATCTGCTCAGACAACAGACATGAAGGCCAAGAAGAGGAAGAGACAGGACGACTTCCAGAAGGTTAAGTTAAAAGTGGGGAAGAAGAAGCCCAGAGCAGATAATGCCACCAACACAACCTTCCACACCAAAGGCATCAATCTAACGGAGCAGCTGAGGAGAGACAGTGGGCCCACCACGCACAGACAGCTCGGAATCAAAGTAAGGTCTTCATCTCTTGCCTCAGTCAGAGGTGAAACACACACCATCTCTTATTTCATTCCCCTCTTCATTCATCCACCCTCTGATAGGACCTCCTGTCTCAGCTGCACCATTACAATGCCAATGTCAAACACGGTGCCTTGCTGGGGCTGAGAGAGCTGCTGTCTCTTCATCCCTTCCTGTTAGAGGAACATCTTTCCCGCCTGCTGTCTGAAGTTGCAGCAGTTTTCACCGACAAGGATGGAAATGTGCGTGTGGCGGCCACACGCGTTCTCAGGTTCGGTGGAGGATCTATCACCATTTTTGTGTAATATGTTAGTTATTTGCTTCTTCCCTCTCTAAACCTGTCCTTTCCCTCCAGGTTCATAGCACAGTCTGTGCCTACAGAGCGGGTCGCCCCCTTTTTCCCTCTGCTCAGTGCCCACCTGTCTTGCGCCATGACCCACATAGAATCTGGGATCCAGGAGGATGCCATGAAGGTGCTGGATGTGCTACTGGAGCACTACCCCGCCCTGCTTGCGGCGCGGCCCTCTGTCCTCGTCACCAATTTCTTGGAGTTGATCTCTCATCGAGATAACAGCGCAGGAGCCAAGAAGCCCCAGGAGGTTAAAGGCGGGACGTGGACGTTGTCGATTAACCCTGGGAGGGCACTAACCAGCCAGCATTGGCGGCTCTCGGTTCTCCACAGGTATCTGCGACACACACACACAAAATGAACACACACACCGAAAAAAATAACAATAAGCTGTCCTCGCTTCCCTCCACTCAAGTTGTGATTTGTCCGTATTGCAGGCTTGGTCGTTTTCTCCAGGCGATCGTGGAGGAAAGGCCGGTGGAGGATGGCGACATGAGTCCTCCGACGGAAGGAGTCTTTGGTTCTAGAGGAGAGAGCCGGCTCACACCTCTGTATCTCAACTGGGAGGAGCTCCCCTACAGCAAAGAGGGAGTCAAGGTGTACGAGCACTCTGGAGCCAAGCCCACGCCTCACTCCAACTTCCGACTACGGTTTGTTATTGTTGCTTGTTTATGGGATGACAGACACAGAGATTCTTTGTAGTGTCCATTTACATCACAATGTAAAAGAAATATTTTCGGATTAGCCTCTGATTTCTCGCTGTCCCTCTCCAGACCGGAGGTGGACTCTGGCACAGGCCTGGGCGAGCGGCTGGAGTCAGCGCAGGCGGTGCAGAGCTTTGCCACCACGCTGGTGCCCCTCCTTCTGGAGGTGTGGGTGGAGGCCAGCGGAAGCGACTGCCCATCCGGCAGCACGGAGGGCTCTCACCTGCTTAGCCCGGAGGCTATGTCCGTCATGTTTCAGGTGTTGTCCATCCTGCAGATGCTGAGAAAGCTCGCGCCACAGCCAGAACACCAGGACGCGCTGGTGAGAATACACACGCACACTGATGCGTGCAGTTGTTTCATTCCAGGAACATTGTGCTCACAGGCTGATTTGTCCCTGTGTAGGATGCGTGGTTTCGGAAGGAATACCTGGGAGATTTTAAGCAGCACTTCATGAAGAACTTCCCGTTTGGTATGCGAGATACCCCGAAACATAAGAAGAAGCTTGACCTCAAGAGGTATAGCAACACACAGGGTCGTCCAGACTAATTCTGTCGTTATATCGCATGAATCTCTTGGAAGAGTAATGTTTTCATACATTGGATGAATTTTCCCTGAATGAGAAAAGTGAGATTGCCCTAGATGCGATACTTCCTTCTTAAGTCAGCCACTTTTTTGGCAGAAAAGTCATTGTGCGGTCACAAATTAGAGATGAGAGGCCAGTACAAATTTGATTCATTCCTCATATTGTGAAAAACTTTATCTTTTAACAGATTTCCCCATTTTGATTTAATGTAAATCCAATCAATCCATTCCCCACCCTGAAAATATCAATATAAAGATGAATTAACATGGTATGTTTCATAGAATTTTACAAAAATTTGCATTGATTTTTCTGTGCTGCTGTGTCCACACCTCTGCATCGGCACCAGACTCAAATTTGGCCCCAGAAAGACAATTTTATCGACTAGCTGTACTGTCTCTGGCACGTCAAGTGGTAGGCGGTAAGTGCGTAACCACAGCGTCAGGCATAATGCCAGCAAATGCTTGAATACCAAGATGAATTATCTGTGTACCCGGTATATTGTGCTTGTTGTTGTTTGACTGGTGTGTATGGGAAGATGCTCGTATCCTGTACTTGATTGATCAACGCTTTCAAAGTAAGTGTGAGTATGCTGAGAGTTGCCCAATGCCCCCTGTAGGAGCAAGCAGACGGCAGCCGTGCCGGCGCAGACGGTGGAGCCCCTGGCCCTGAACATCACGCTGTGCCAGGTGATGGTGTCCCTAAGTGAGCGTCAGGGGACGCCAGCCCGGGAGACAGACGCCGACTGGCTGACGCCCCTCAGGTCGTTCGTGCGGGACGTCCTGGGAAACAGAGTGAGGCTGAGCTACAGGCAGCTGCACATGCTGCTGGGCACCGTGTGGAGGATGGTGCTCACACAGAGGAGCAAAAGTAATGCGGAAAGAAGATCTCTACTCCATCGCTCTACGCCAAATTATCAGTTTTCCACTCGCTGGCTACTTTTATGAAAAGTTTGTGTGTGTGTGTGTGTGTGTAGCAGTGACAGAGGACCTGTTGGCCGCCGTGTATATGTACTACCAGCAGAAGCACCTGACGCTGCAGACGAGGTCTCTGCTGCTGTCTTTCTACAGCAAACTGTACTCCCAGGAGCACGGACACACACACATCGCCAGGTAATCTTTTCCCACAATGTTCTCACACACACACACACACACAAACACACACACACACACACACACACACACATATACTCTGGCTATTTGTACAAGACAAATACCGTAAAGTACATACTATAAGCCTCTACTCTTATCTCGCACTGTGAACCCTGCGGCTTACACAGCAACGTGGCTTATTTAAAGATTTTTACTGGCTGACGACCACAGGGGGCCAGTGTAGTGGAAGTACAAAAGTCAGACAGACATGAGGGGAAAGTTATTGCGACAAAGAAGACACAACTGGTAGTTTGGCCTAGGATTTTGAACTGTCCTTTTGTGCATCATGAACACACCCTCATCCTGGACAACAAATGAAGAAATG
The DNA here is from genome assembly GCA_900312935.1 of Carapus acus. Classification (NCBI taxonomy): domain Eukaryota; kingdom Metazoa; phylum Chordata; class Actinopteri; order Ophidiiformes; family Carapidae; genus Carapus; species Carapus acus. The sequence continues at coordinate 38,209 of OMPJ01041340.1, forward strand.
CATATGATGTAGCTGATAAGGTAAAGGCAATTGATCTGGCCATCAAACAGGGAAACAACGATTGTACGTAAGCTTGGCATCAATGAATCATTGTTGAGACGTCGGAGGCAGCAGCAGGAAGAATTAAGTCAATGTAAAAAGACGACAAAAGCTTTCAGAGGGCATGAAAGCTGATTTTCTAGCCAGGCATGTAACTGTCATGTTGGTGTTGTGTTGATGACGTATTGCCGATTTTCAGTTTGAAAAAAAGGCAAAAACAAAATATCTGAAGTTGAAAGTAGGTTTAACAAAATCATCTGTGTACCGTCTCTCTGTGTAAATATCTCATATATATTCAGTATCACTGGAATTCAAGAGTCTTTGCTGCGGATCTTTTCAGAGCTCTCTTCCACGTGTGATGCCACTGAAACCTTCAGAAGCTTGACTGATCTCCTCAACATTCACTCTCAATTACCTCCCACCGTGTCCCTGTCTGCTGCCGTGCCTCATGGTTTCTCTGTTTCCGCAGGAGCAAAGTGCTATGCCAGTGGCTGGCGTCCCTCCCCGTCCAGTTGTCCCAGCTGGGCCACCGTAACCCCGCCCTCTCTGGTCGTCTCATCCTCTCCATCCAGGCGGCAGCCTCTCGCGGCAACAAGGACCTGCTCAGCAGTCTGCAGACGCACGCCTGCAAACTCTACGGTACACGCCGCCGACCTCACCACACACAGCAGGAGAGAATTTTGGGCAGACACTAACAATTTGATGATCACGATCAAATTTTTATTTGGGAATGATGAAATGGAAATTGAATAATGATCTAACTGGTATCTATGAACTGGCACCACTCCTTGCCATGATAGGGGGACGCAAAAGTAGTTCATACCAACCAACTGGTGATTGGTCGTTTATCTCACCAAACTAAACTTGTGGTGTAATTTAAAAAAAACACTTTTGCCAAAAAAATTGTGTTCTTGGTGTTACCATCAATATTCAAACACGACAGTCAGTCCTGAACCGACACTTTATATCACCCACATCGCACTCAGAGTGTGTCTGAACAAGCAGAAAAATGACTATTAGAAGTAGTTATCCAGTGTGGCCTCTAGAGGGCGACAGAATTCCATGTGTCCGACAAGCACACAACTTAATCGAATCCACTTGGAGCCAGCGGCAGTAGGCAGTCATGAAGTAAGTCTTTAAACAACTTGACCCCCCCGCACCCCAGGCACCCCACCCTCTCCACACCCCATGGTCCAGAGAGCTGTGGGGTAGTAAAGGTGGCGTGTTTCAAGCCCGGGGTGAGGGGGGGTCAGCGATCTGATAGAAACCGCCGAAGAGCCAGCAATTCACCGTCACAAGACTCCTTTTGTCTGCGGGGCTTCTTACATCAGCATGTGCGTCAGCGACGGGCCGAACAGCACGCCGCACGCACGCACGCGCACACTCACACACACAGAGGCGCACACAGAGGCGCACACAGTTACTCAGCCGTCACCGCAGTTCCGTTTCCCCGTCCGTCCACGAGCCTGAATGAGGCCTCGTTTTCCTGGCATCGCCCTCCTTTTTCTTGACGGCGTTCAATCTCCGTCATGTCTCCGGAGGCTGTTGGGTGTTTGTGGCTACTTGCAGTCATGCGTGATTTGTGTGTTGTGTGTTTGTGTGTGTGTTTGTGTGCACAGATCCCCAGGAAGGAGTTGTGGTTCTGTTGCCCGCAGAGTCGCAGCAGCGATTGGTGCAGCTCCTTTACTTCCTACCCAAGATACCACGGGGCCTCCTCGCCAATCTCAGCTGCTGCTGCACTGCCGGGCGGATCTCGGCAGCTCTAGCGGCGTCTCTTATTCGTATCATCCACCTAAGGTGAGCCCCGGAACACCCTGAGGGTCGTCAATCAAGTGGATTGTGGAGCTTTTTTTCCACTCAGTTTGAAATAATTTTTCGGATCTATAACGGTGGAGCTGTTTTCATTCAGTCTTGCCGTTCATACTTGAATCACAAGCATGAATCACAAGATTTGATTCAAAGTCGGTGCTGTTGTACCATATTATTCACAAATCTGAGTCAGAATGAGTGATGTCGTGGGTCATCGCTCAATTCATCAGCCGCTAGGGGGCACTATTGCGCCATTGCTGTTGCATCCTCGGCATGAACTTCTCAACGACAACGCGCTTGTTGTCACGTTGGTGAAAATACTGGACACTTCACATGCAACTTAGTTTTATCTCCACTTCACTCTACACTGTCGCGGAGGCAGTTGACTTTTTCTGTTTTGTGTGTATGCGTGTGCACGTGTGTGTAAACATCGTGCCCATGTCACAGGGGCAGTGTTAGACAAACCTAAGGAGGAAGCAGTGCTTAGGTCATATGGGAAGGCGTGTGTGTGTGTGTAGTGTGTGTGACACAAAGAGCTCTTTGGAAGGCTGGAATGCAGCATCGTCACCAATGAAGTTGTGTCTACGCAGCTCCCGGGGTCTGTTATCACACACATTACACTCAGCACTGCTCAGCACAGGGAGAAACTTCTCCTTAACGTGTGTGTGTGTGTGTGTGTGTGTGGCTGCCACAAAGTCTGCAAAGATGTGCCCAGGCGAACCTTCTCACTTCGCAAACTCCCGACGCTCCCGTCCTCCATCTTTCCTCCAGGTCGCCGCTGAGCGGCTGGTCGGTGGGAAACCAGGAAGCGGCCCTGCAGGACGTGGACTACGTCAGCTTCCTGTTCTCCACCATGACGGGCTTCTCGTCCGACAAGCTGGCGGCGCTGCAGGAGGCCGCGGACGAGGGCGGCCTTCCTCGCTCGCCCCTCTCTCCCCTCTGCCTCTGCCCCACCCCGCTGGAGCAGTTCACACACCACTGGGACATCGTGGAGGTGGGTTCTCCACGCCGACCATCAGGAGAGGCTCGCTACCTGGTTCAGACCAGACACGGGGACGGTGATGAGGAGGAGGAGGAGGAGGATGATGAGGGAGAAGGGGAGACATTGTTTTGACAGTCTTAAGCGTTGATATTCTGGACACAGCTGTGGTCTTTCGGTTCCTCCCCCCTGGTGTCTCATCCAGAGCTCAGAGGGGGAGGCTTTATCGTGCTACTCCGGCCGAGAGGGGAACCTTTATCGCGTTGCACAGGATGGAGACGTGTAGTTATCGGGCACGGCGGCGACGCACAAATGCTAATGAGAGCCGGTGGCCTGATGGGAGTGTGACATTTCCACACAGAAATTACCGTTAACGTTACTGCCCCAGGCCAAGAGTGCATGAGTGTGTAGGGGAGTATGTGTGTGTGGGTGTGTGGAGAGAGAGAGAGGGAGAGAGAGGGAGAGAGAGAGAGGGAGAGAGAGAGGTGGGGGCTTATAATCACTAATTCACCTCTTCAATTAAGGCCCCAGATCCTGCCTCTCTCATCTCCCTGTCCGAGTCAATCATAGGGAAGTGGTGGGATGAAGGTGTGTCTGCGTGTGTGTGTGTGTTTGCGTGCGTGCGTGTGTGTGTGAAGAGTGTGAGAGAGAGAGAGAGAGAGAGACGCGGGACGGTATTAGGAGACGGACCATGTCACGTCCCATTTGGCTAATGAGACAAGATTGTTTTTAATGACGGGAGAATGCCAACAGGTGCACGCATGCACACACACATGCACACAGATGATGCACACAAATGCTGGCGGTCAATTTTGCACACTTGTACTAAGAGCCTAATAAGAAATTTTTGATTTGGACTTAATGAGGAAAAGCTCAGCCTTATTATTCGCTCAGAAAAAAAAAACCTGGTGGGACAACTCGATGAATTCGTCCCTCACGCCGACTCCCCAGAAAGAGAAAATTCAGGCAGGCCTGCCTTCCTCTGACAGAGATTCACTCAGAAAAATGGAGATGATTTAGTTGATTTTTCACTCTCTGGCTCCAAATCTCACGGATGATGTGTGTGTGATCCACAGGAGGTCTGCCACTGCCTGGAGACACTGGGCTCTCAGTCTCAGTGCTTCGACATCATACAAAACGGCATTTCCAAATATCTGGTGAGCAGGAAATGGTCACACCTCACTGTGCTGTAGCTGCGGCGGCCCGCTAACCGTGCGGTTTTGTTCGTTTTTGTTTTGTCTCTTTGCAGACGAACCTGGCCGTGGTGCCCGACAGCATGGCGGCCGGCCTGCTGAGGGCCTTCTCTCGACTGCTGGACCTGTCCGTCCTCCCTAAGGATTCGGTGCTGCGCTTCCTGTCTCACTGCTGCATCAGCCTGCTGGTGCTCCTCATGGCTCTGCAGCAGGAGGCGCCCGCCGACACCAACCACAAAAGGTGCGCGCAGCCCACACACACTACGCCGCGCTCTCTCTCCCGCCAACTGGACGCTGGCATCTAACACACACTTGGGCAAACTGCGGCCCGGGGGCCGCATCCAGCCCTTTGTACCTCCCTGTCCGGCCCGCGTGAGCCTGATCATGAACAACATAAATTAAAGAAACATTCTGATATCTAAATATTTATTGTTTATTATAAATATTATACTTATTACAATATTTATGATTCTTAAAAA
>OMPJ01041344.1:0-52224 GCA_900312935.1 Carapus acus
TTAGTTGCTAGGTACGATACCCAGTCGCAAGTGTTTCGCCAGCGTAGCGCTGCCTCACCTGTACACTGCCACTCGGCAAAAGATCCGCGCTGAGCTGGAGGAGGTGTCAGAGATATAATAAGCACATATTTTGTTTGTTAAAGATAAAAGTTTGTTTACGTTTGTTTACCTTTTGAGTAGGTTATGTCTACCATAGGCATTTAAGCAACACGTTTAATGTTTTATTTGCACTATGCAAAGATTTCTTTAAACAGTAATCTTTGTTTCGTTATCTGTTCCTAATCAGATCATTTCAGGTACTGTGAAGTTGCTGTTGCACTTTTGAAAACTTAAACCTGAGTAAAAGCTTGAAATTGCTCAATGACAGAGCCTCATTTACTTCTAATTTTGGATTGTTTATATGCATTTTTACTCTGAGGACAACCACAGCAATAAAGTAGCACTTTGACAATATGTCAGATGTCTGCAGTTGTTTTTAAGTGCATTGAAAAAAAAATCGAATCGAAAATCGAATTTTTCTTTAAAAAATCTGAGATTTTTTTTTTAGGCAAAATCGCCCAGCCCTAATGTGAGTGTTGTAAGACTATTCAGTGATCACCTGTGAAATTACCAGATATTTAGTGTCCAAAATAGATTTTTTTTCCAAGAGGCAAAGAAACGCATACATGCATCAATTGATAATAGATCCAGGTATTGACATATTCTGTAGATGGATGAATGCAGTTAGTTTCAAATGAAAACCAAAAACTTTGTTAAGAATTTTATCTTATTTAATTCCATTCATTATTATTTGTTATTTATCTTATTATGTAGAATGAACTGTTTCTCAGCAGTTTTGACATTTGAAGAGGAATTTGCATATCCAAAGCCATTTGTAACCTTCTCAGTAATCAACAGAAAAGCATTTTTTGGCTTCCCTCACAGATTTTCAATTGGATTTAAGTCGGGACTGTGGTTGGGCCATTGCAGAACGTTCCTGTTTTTACATGCTAACAATGTCTTCACCACTTTTGCTGTGTGTTTTGGGTTAGTGTCTTGCTGAAGAGTTAGGGTTATGAATGTGGTGCATGTGTATATAAATCAAAGCTGCCATACCTACGTGCACCACAAACATGGCAAGCTTAGGGCTAAGTCTGATCTTGGCTATGTATGCTTTTCATTCTCTCCATCTCATGCTGTGTTCGCTTACTCTGGAGATCCTGACATGTATCTTGCCTTGTTTTGTTTTGCCAGGCCTTTGGCTGGTGTCCGCGTGGCTCCACGTGTTCTCAATCCCACGACACTGACCTCATCATTTTCCAAGATGAGAAATGCAAGGGGGACAAAAGGAGCAAGAGGAAGAGAAAGAAGGAAAAGAAGAATCATGGAGAAAATGTTGCAGAGAGTTCTGACACCTGCGAAGGGATACCCGAGAAAAAAGTAGCCCACATCGATATTAATGTGGCACTGGAAGACCAGCACATGTTGACAAATGAGCAAAGCAGTGGGTTTGGGGATGGAAATGGGAATGTGCAATCCATGTCCACAGATCCAAAAATGGGCGAGAGTGAAGAGGCAGTTGAACTGAAAGAGAATGCAAACTGTGAAACTTCCCATAAAACAAGCACTGACGAGGCAAAGCACGAGACGGGTACCCACCGAGCAGGATTTGATGCCTTCATGACAGGATTCATCTTTGCACACACACTCTGCTCCCTCAAAATAGACAAAATAGTCGACAACAATGAGTCCCAGCAGGAGCAGGAGGAACTTTGGCTCCCTACCTGTCTCAATAAGATCTACCTAAGTGGCAAAGCGGTTCCTCTTTGTGTGGTTAAAAGCTCTTTCACAAAGTCATCAAAGGCTCACATGCGGAAGATAGAGATGTTGTGGGGTGCAAGAGTGTAACAGGGTGCTATTCTGGTGGAGTCTTACCCCTTCTAGTATTCTGGAACAATATTTTTTTTCATGTAAAAGTGTACAAAAAAGTACTGTTATCAATGACACAACAGTCTGATAAAAGGGCTGTCACTTACTTTATCATGGCACCTCTATGGAATATGTTTATTAAAAAAATGCTCAATCCTAATAGTCACAGTGATTTATTTTTGTGGAAAAGGTATAGTTCTAAATGATGCCACAAGTGTTGTGAAGAAAAGAGCAAATTTATAATGTAACTAGGATATTTAGAAACTTAGAATAGGCTGCCTTCTGTGGAGAAATATTATTTGCAACTGAATGCAAAAAATGAGGAGTTTTCAGCGCATGTTTCTTCCATCAGCATTACAAAGACAGTATTGAGATCATTTGTAGGTACAGTTGGTAGGTTCTTAATTGATCTAGTGATCCAGGAAATTTAAAGCCGCCAGCAGTTCAAAGACAATACAGAAAAGAAAAGACAACTAAGCAATGTACTAATGTACATTGTAAAACTTCCAAGTTTGGAAATGGAAGATGAGCCTTGAAGGACCTCTTCTACTCAGCTGATCGTCTGTCATCCTGTCCACCTCCTCCTCTCCAAATCCTGGACTTGTGCACCTGCACCCGTATGTCCTCTTTCACTTCATCTAAGAACCTTTACCCTGAACTTGCTTTTTCTCCAGTGTTGTGGCTCTATCTTCACCATATTCTGCTGGACACAGGGCCGGCTCTACCTAATTTAGTGCCCTAGGCGAGATTACTATCTGGTGCATAGGCGACCGCCTATGTCGCCTATGCCAAGAGCCGGCCCTGGCTGGACATAACCACTATCTGGAACCATAGTGTACATGACCAAATCATCATCTTTTCTTTCTCCTAGAAAGCTCAACTTAAGCTGTTTCTCTGATGTTCTTATGTCTACCGATGTCAAACCTCGGTACACCTTACAAAATGCTCATCATCTTCATCTCTGCCTCACCCTGTCTGCAACCTAACATGGTTGACCATTGTACTCATTGTGTAAATGTACACAACGTAAAACAGAATTTTGAGTTAGGTTAGAAATGTAGATTTTACCCTAGGAGAGGCATCAATATCAGTGTTGATAAGTGAGCAGGAATGATCACCAGTGAGGTTGAATGCCCTATGGACGACAGTTTCGTCTTTTTCCTTTAGGTGTCAGTAAAAAGAATCTTACAATGTACCACTACAATATTTCAGAGGGAGAGAAGAATTCTCTATCGCGTCTCACGTTGGGTAAGTGTCAGTACAAAGACCCGAGTGTTGCCGCGTTTCTCTCCTTCAGCTTCGCTGTTACCTCTAAACTTTCCTCTTTGTGCTCGGCAGCAGGCAAATGAGCGAAGAATCACTGAGCGGCTGCTACAAGGGAGACGCAGGGAAATGGCGGAGGATGACATTGACTACAACATCATTTTCCCAGATGCGGTGACATCGGGTGAGCAGCAAGCTCGCTGGCAGGCTAGCTGAGAGATCATACTATTATTTTTTATTACCCGCACCGATAAATATTGAACGGAGATTCACATACGCTAACGGTTAGCGTAGCTACTCGGGATCATAGACACCGACAGTTGCATGGTGAGAGACAAAGGTTCTTTCAGCTCAACAAAAACACAAAAACTGCTGATACGACTTGTCCTTTTTCAGAGAGACACTGGCAGGGGACAAAAGAGCCAGTTGTGATCCTGTTGGGTTGGGCTGGCAGTAAGGACAGGCACCTCATCAAGTACAGCTCCATTTATAATGAACAGGTATGGTTACAGGTGCACAGGCACAGAACATACAGAAATAATCATGTAAAAAGAACCCCTTCGCTTTCATTACGATCTTTTTCTAAAAATATTTACTACTCTGTAAGAATGTTATTGTAGCCTCTATATGTACACCAGTAGATGAATGATTGACAGAGAAGAATGCCCGCCTGAAGAGGCCATAGTGAACCAGGGGTGTCTGCTTAGGCAGACCCGGCAATATTGTTAGATTTAATCTGTATTGTTGGAATCATTTGCACACTGTCACTGTAAATTTGCACAATGGGCAGCAGTACACGAGAAAGTAAAAAATGATAGATGATTTCATTTTGTCTGATTTGCACAAACTGTGATGCAGAGTCAGTGAATGTAAATATTTCAGATGTGTAATATGGGATGTTGAAATGATAACGGTGGTGTGCTTTATATGATTTTGCCTTTTTTGAATTCCTTTTCCTATTCAATGCACTCATAATACTTCATCTTGTTGCTTTGATCGCCCGTAGGGATGTGTCACCATTCACTACACGGCTCCTCTGAAGACAGTCTTCATCTCTGAGTCGCTTGGTTACAAGGAGCTACACAACACAGCATTCAAGCTGCTGGAAATCCTTTATGACTACGAGGTTGAGAATAGTCCTATATTTTTCCACATATTTAGTAATGGCGGCTTCATGTTATACCGTTACGTTGCAGAGCTTCTGCACAGTGACAAACAGTTCAGGTCCCTGTGTGTCATTGGGGCCGTGGTGGACAGTGCTCCAGGTAGTGGGAATGTTATCGGGGCCCTGCGTGCACTTAGGGCCACACTAGGAGACAGAATAGCTCCAGTACTAAGGTATGTCCTACTTGCGCTTTTTGCTGTAACAGTTTTCCTATTAAGAATTGTGCTTTACCCCTTGACGAAGTACATTCACAAGAACCACTACGATGCCATGAAAGACTCGCCACCTGTGTGGCCACATCTCTTCATATACTCCAGAGCTGACCAGGTGATCAGGCACACAGATATCAGGCTCTTTGTTGATACCCTCAGTCAGAAAGGCGTTCCTGTGGATAGTGTTGATTTTATTTCCTCCTCTCATGTCAGCCACTTTCGCGAGTTTCCCGACACATATGCCCTAAAATGTCGGGATTTTCTGGTTGCATGCATGGCAAGCTCTAATAAAGCTTGTAGAAAAGGGAAACACAGTCAGAATCATTGAAACATTAAAACCATTAATCAAAGTCCCTCTGATTTTTTTATTTGTAACATATGACTCTGACAAGTGGTTCCCCAAGATTTGCTCCAGATCTTTTAGGTCCTGAGACCTTGACATCTCCGGAGGGAGATAGGAAGCTGACCCTGCTGATGTGCCGGCTCCTGAGAAGGTCCGAAGATCTTCCCAGGATTTAAATACAGCATTCATTAGCTCACATACAGTACACGTGGTACTGACATGAACTGCATTGCCTTGGATTTGCCTCTATCTGATGTGTCCTCCAATGATGGCAAGAAGGATTGGCTAAACATCTAGCAAATGGTCCTGACAACATCTGTTCCCCTCTTCTTCTATACTTTGAATCATTGAGTAAAACACTAACTACCCTCACATCTTCTTGCACTACATCCATGAACCTCCTCCGTGGTCCACCTCTTTTCCTCCTAACTGGCAGTGAAGAGAGAAGATGCCGACAGTTGCATGGTGAGATCCAGTGCAAGATATCCGGTATCTCCCCCCTGCATGTAAACAAATCATCTCAATCTGGCCCACTTGATCTTATCTCTTAACCACTCCATTGTAGCTATTCCTCTGAAGATCTCATTACAAACCCTATCCAACCTGATTACTCCAAACGAAAACCTCAGCATATTCATCTCTGCCACCTCCAGTCTTGGTGCCCTGTCATGCATTGTCTTGAGGCCCTCACTCTGACCTTCTCTGTGCCTCTCCTTCAGCATTCTCCAAGCGAAAATGGCATCTGTGGCACTGTTTCTTGGCATGAAGCCACTCTACTGCAGAATTGTAACCTCTTGCCTCAAATGTTTTGCCTCCATAGGTACTGTAATCACCCCTGTTCTTACATATTGGCACCAATATACTCCTCTATTACCCAGGCATCCTCTCATCCTTTACCATTGTATTAAATATTCTGGTCAGAAATCCAGCTCAGACATCAATCTCTCAAACTTCTCCTCACCTCCACACTTTTTCATAGCTTCCCTCTCTTCCGTCTCACTAATTTCCTGCACTTCCTGCTCTACAACTGTTCCTTCATCTTTTCGTCTCTCCCTCTCATTTTCACTCATTAGGTCCTCAAAGTACTCCCTCCATCTTCTAGGTGCATCTTAACTTAATAGCAGGTTTCCATCTCTGCCTTTTATCACCCTGACCTGCTTCACATCTTTCCCCACTTTATCTCTTAGCTAAGACATCCAATGCAAGTTCCTCCTTTCTTCTTTAGTGTCCAACCTCTCATACTGTTGCACCCTGTTTGCCTCTTCCTTTGCCTCTGCCTTTGTTCTTTTTGCTGAATTTCAAAGCATTCTTGTCAACTTACTTTATCTCCATTCCTATCCCATTTTCTTTGCCAGCTTCCTTCCCCAGATGCTCTGTTGTACATCTCTGCTTGCCTTCTTTCCTTGCCCAGAGGAAACACCTCACATCTTTCAGTTCTTGAATATTGATTTATTGTAACACACAAACTGATTGCAAATAGCATGAGTGTTTGAGAGAATTTCAGTGAGAAATCCTGACAGTAATTGATTGTCTTGTAAATTTTTGAATCGCTTGTATCAAATGAAGAATGCATGAAACATTCATTATCTCCAGCAAATTAAGGCTAATGAATTAAGAATACTTTTTCTACAAAGGAAAACAGCAATGTAGCCATGACACAATATCATAGTTCTTAATTACACAAATGCCTCTGTTTCACAGTCTTGAAATCCAGTACCACATTTTTGTGACGTTTGGATGGAATAACTCAACCATCCCTGAAGATGGCAGCATTTCATCACACTTCACACAATATGTCGGCTCAGTCCTGCAACACGCCTCACCGTCAGCAACAAAGTACACAAAATGGAAACAACCGATTATCAAATAATATTCTAATAATAATGTTTTGATATTTGATATTTGGATAATATAAGACATATCTTTTACAGTGTGAGTGTACAACGTAAATAAGCTTACAAAAAAAATCAATGCAAATTTAGGGCATTGAGAGGTTGAACGTTTCCTTGTCAGCATTTAATTGAGTGGTGTGTTGACTTTTGTCACGATTTTGATGGTTACATTTATCACTGATGCCTGGAAATAGTTAGTGAAAGATGTCTCTTTACATGACTTACTGCAGTGGGCAAGTAAATGTGTAATTCTTTGGACTGCAATTCTAATAATTCTATCTTGCACTTCACTTGACTGTTGGGAGAGAGTAGAGTGGGAAAGAAAATGTCATAACAGCCTCCTTTCAGGAATCGGGTTAGAGAAGACATTACCACACGGAAGTTAATGAAGTCTCACAAGTTGATGAAGGGAAAATTGCACTGAGTAGGGTCAAGCGCTCTCTCTGTAGCCTTTCAATCCTCCACAGAAAATGGTCTTGGTCAACATCTATACTTTTAGAGGACATAGAGCACTCCAAAGAGGAGATGGGGTGAGCAAGATGAAGAGCATCAAGATTAATGGTATTAAGTGGTAGCATTTGGCAATGCAGTAACACGTCGTATGTGTGCTCTATTCTGAGCTGATAGTTTCATAGACCTTGGCTTCAGGCGCTGACATTTTCCTGTGATTTACAGGATTCAAATAATCCCTCCAGCTTTTCATTATCACCATCTAGGAGTCCCTATGAGATACAAGTGCCTGTCAAATCAGAAATACAATTAACCATTGGCCCTAAAATTTGAGTAATGAAATTGCTGGAAAAGTCATATAATTTCATAATATTCAATAATGTGTTTTGCAGCTGTTAAAATGCTTTTCATTGGGATGAAATTCTGCAAAGTAATTAGAATGTGACTGTACCCACTAAGCATAGCCGAGGCAGTGAGACTAAAATGAAAATGACTCCAGTTTCAGGTGTGCGGAGCAACAGCACCAACACATATTTGATATTACTACACAAAAACTGTTAACCATTGCAATGATGATGGAGTGGGACGATTCTCTGGGTGTCCACAAGTAACTGTTCCTAGCTGATGTTATCATATTCATTCTGCAGCAGCGCAATTCACATTTGTTTAAATTTGTTTGAATTATGTGCACTGCAATGCTGATTTCAAGTAGCAGAATTTGTGGAAAACGTGTGAAGCAGAATGAAAATTGGAAAATGAAGGACGGAGGGAAGTTGAGTCTTAATCTTGTTCGGTCATATATGGAATTTAGTTGATCAATTATGTCTTCAAATCTATCAGAAATTCCAGTAATTATCTATATTTGTTAATTAATTATTATCTATTTGTCAGGGGATCCCACGGCATGAATGTCATAACCTCTGTAACTATTAGGTTTTGCTAGACTGGGAGTTTGTGTGGGATGTGTGAAAATTTAAAATCTATTGACAATGATATACCTAATTCGTCCCTTTTTACCCATTTATACCTTCTTTCTTGATCAGGAGTGATAGACAATAATTTCTCCCAGGATCAATGCTGCATTTCTGAATGTGATTCTTGTGAACCATGTCCAAGACATTTACTGTTTTGGTGAATAGATTTAAAGTTGCTCATAAACAATTCTATTTGTGAGTTTTAGTAACTGAAAAATTAACAGTGACATCTCTCAAACCTTCCAAAGAAATTTCAGCTGAAATGTAGTCGCAAATCGAGAGTAGGTTTGTGCCAGTAATCACACATCATTCATAATTATTCTCAGCAAGTTGCAAAATATTCACAATATATTCACTGTATGCTGTTTTGATAAGTCTTGTACATTTTTAGCAGATTTTTTTTTTAGCTTACTTGTGCAATGCATGTCATTTTAAGAGATACTTGTCAATACAGGAGTGAGCAGAGAGTGTGATAGCAGTAAACATTTTTTTTTCATGATTTCAGATTTATAGAATGAAAACTACAGTGACAAAATAAAAATCCACTATGACAAATAAGACCACTCCTGTCCAATCCATCCTGGAACTCACATGCCAACACTTTGTGAAACTGTCCTGTCATTGCAATCCCCGCTGTATTTAAAGCTTTGCCCCTGTGGGATGAGCGCTGTGATTAGGTTGAATGTAGAGCCAGTGAGAAGTCACCAGTTTTTCCTTTGGAGTCTTTATCTCTTGTCGTAATGAGCAATTATCCCGCAGAAGCTCAGTGGGAGACAAAATCCACTCACAGCAACGTAAATGTATCAAGAAGCACGTGCAATTCACTCCAATACAAACCTTAACTTGGTGACTTCAAAACTTGTCCTGATGTTTTGGATGGAGGACAGAGAAAAAGTATGTGTCTTTGTGTGTGTGCCTGTGTGTGTGTGTGTAATATAATAATGTGAATGAATTCAGCTTGTTGAACCAGCAGGGAGCTGTCATCAAAATCTCCCCCTCTCTATCTCAGCTCCTCAGCCCTCTACTTACGAGCACAAGGCAAAAAGAAGATGATGGAATGTTAGATAAAGAGAAAAAGGACAGAGACGGTAACAGAGCAATGGGGAGAGAGAGAGACAGCAGCGTTGAATCCCACTGTGTGTGTAGCCTCTCTCCCATCATGCGGTGCAGCAGGCAATCTCTCTCACCCTTTTCAAAGTGTGTGTGTGTGTATGTTTCTTCACAGATGTCCTTGAACCGAGCCCCCTCAGCTCTCCGGATCCCTGCTGCCACAGGAGAACATTTGACAAGCAGCAGGCTCTTGTTAGAGCGCTGTCAAATTAAAGGTGTGTGTGTGTATCGGTCTGTATGTGTTTGCGTGTGTGTTTTTCACAGGCTCTATTCGGGGCCCTGTCAAATTAAAAATACCAAACAAACCGTGTGTGTCACACAGGCTAAGTTATGTGTATGATAGGTGCGGTGGCTACAGGGCCGCTTTGTCTGTATTTGTGTGTGTAAGAGCGAGGAGCAGTGCACAAGTGGATGAAATGTATTTCTGCTTTTTGTGTTTGGTTGATTGTGCTTCCTTCTGCACACATTTGTTTGAGGGCAGAGCTCAAATAGATATATCTAATAACAATGAAAAACACAACACAACCTCACTGTCACTAGGATTTGGCAGCAATCTGAAAAGTCTCGCAATATATCTTTGATTACCGGTATATGATTTTGCTTGGCCAAACATCCCACCTATCAACTATCTGAATCCCACTATCAATACACTCTCTCTGGATGTATGCTGTATTATGATCATGTTTTTGTGCTTAGATTAGTGTAAATACCCCATGCTAGTGCCCTCTCCAGTTCAGAGGAACATCATCTTAAAAGCACGGTAATGGAATTACAAACACATTGTCTGGAGTTATGGTCGTAATCACACACTGATAAATCAAGCATAATTCTGTTGGTTGGATTTCATGAAGTATCCCATTGTTTCACTGAGACTGGCAATAAAGTTATGTAAATAAAGCTGCAATAAAACAGGCCATGAGAATAACTTAATGATGTCAGCTGATGAATGTGTGTAAAAATACAAAGGAGAAGTTTGGGTTTCCTGCAGGCATGGCAGACAGACACCCATGAAAATGAAGGAAACCTTTGTGTCAGGAATGTGCATCATTTATAGGATATCCTACTGTGTGTGTGTGTGTGTGCCTGTGTATGTGTGTGTGTTTAACAGTCTGTTTTCTGTGCATATGCTGTTTGTGCTCTACATTACCACCAAGGGCAGAAATATGAGAATTAGCTCACAAGTACCAGTACGTTATGCCTTTGTGTAATTTTTATTCAAACAATGGTGAGAAGCTAATAGTCTGCTGTCAATCTAGCTATTGTTTTTCTTGACATGATATAAGAGGAAGTTGACAACAATGATGTGTTGGACTGACACTTGAAACATGTTGCATGCGTACGTATCTTAATTCAAAGACTGTAGTGGTAGCGGAGAAAGTGCTTTTGAAGCCCTTTGAGTAGCTGAATGTCTGCAGTTGGATGAGTTAGATCCATCAATTAGCTGCTTCCAAGTTAATTATTAGTATTAATGGAGAACAGTTTTGTAGGTATTGTTATTCTGCAAGATTATCAAGCAAAGTGGTTACCTTGCATTTGATGAATTACAGCAAAATAGAAGATGTTACCTCAGCCAACTGTAATACCCTTTTCTTGATATCTAAGTTTTTGAATATATGTTTGCCAATTCCCTTTTTTTCATGGAGGTCGATCATGTTTTAGATGTTTTATCTATCCTCCATTGAGAAATCTGGACACCATACAATGCAATAATCTCTGATCAGTGGGTGGCTGGTTAACTTATCTTTGATTTTTCATTCATTTTATTGTTTATACTTTTTCTCATCTCTACTTTATCCTTTACTAATTCCTCTAATGAGGGACAAAGGATACCCTATGCAAAACACATTTAAGACCAATAAAGAACTATTTCCTTTGAATTTGCCACATAACTTCCTTGCTAATGACCATTGGTTACTAAACCTTTGAGGACAAAGTACCTGAGCAGCAACAGATACAGTGTAAATGGGACAGTAATGCACTTACACACGGTGACACCTCAATCATACACAGGCACACATACACATGTGCATACGCTCATCACTTATCTACGTACAGAGTATCCATACCAGTAAAGTTCAATTAGTAGTAATTGTTGTGTCCCCTCCCTGTGTCTGTGCACAAGTGAAATATACCGGGTACTATTAGGGAGGCTCTGTTGGAATGAACAGACAATTCATTACGATTTGATAATCATGCAGGATTCAATCTTTTCTTTAAATCCTACTTTGTCAATGAGCGTATGTTTAATTATTTACAAATGTTTCAATAAACTAATATCTATATACTCTACCTATTTACAAATAATACATTTGTCCTGCTTCATTAACAAATACCTCGATAGAAAAGCCACTGAAAACAGAATCAGATGTTAATTCATAATTTCCTGTTAACCCTCATCTGTCAAATATAGTAAAAATGATCAAGGATACTCACTCAAATCACAGTTTGACATGATGAAAGCTACACATTGGACACCAATTCAGGCCAATCAATACTTAGATTCAATCCAAACACACATCTTAATAAGATAATGTCTGGGTGAAATACAGAGGAACCACAAAAACAAAGAAAAAGAAACACTATCCATGAGTAGATGAATGCATGCGTATTTCTGAGTCAGGACTGCTATAAGTCTTTGAATATTAAAAAGGAGGGAAATTTCACTACACCCAAATATGTATTAAAAGGGATCTGCTTCTCTCTTCAGTTCAGCCAGTCACTGTATCATTCACTGATTGGTTGAGGACTTCGATAAGAAGGATGGTGTTCAAATCCAGACAACTGTCCAGCAGGTCAACATTTGTGAAGCGAGTGCAGGGTCCTGCTGTAGGGTGGACACGGCCTGGTGCCGCTTTGTGCATCAGCGTCCACGTCTCAGGGCGGGTTGACCTGTGCTGGGCCTGTCTTGTTTCCAACTATCATTTGTTACTAATTAATGGACTAGCGCCCTTTATGCAGCGCTGAGAGCAACACAAACTTCATGCATTAAACAAAAGCATGTGGCCAGACAGAGAGACAGAGAGAGAAATTAAGAGGGAGTTCAGATGGAAGGGTGGGAAGAAAGGGAGACCGGGGAATGCAAAGTGCCCTTGGATATCTATGACAAATATCATAAATAACTCAAAAGGGAACGTGTGTTGGGTCTTGGGGTTAGGGTAAGGGTTATTTTAGGGTTGGGGTTAGTTTTCTTACCATTTTGAAATTACACTAAGTTATCATCTCTGGAAATATCTAAGATGCCTGATAAAAGCTTGCGGTCGATCGGACCTGCCCTTCAAGACCAAAACCGTGGTGGCATATTTGCAGACACACACCTCCACGTGCCTCCTGTCCACACTGTAGCGCATATTAATGCATAAATTGCCATTATCGGTGCCTCTGCCGGTGGCACAAGAACCCCCACCAAGATCACCTCAGCTGGCAAAAGTTAATTTGCACTAATGATGTTTTACTCCTTTCATTACCTTAAATCATCTCTTTCCCTTTTGCTTCTATCTGCAGAGAGAGAGAGAGAGAGAGAGAGAGAGAGAGAGAGAGAGAGAGAGAGAGAGAGAGCTAATGGAAATGTGCTGAAAGAGAAATGGAAGAGGGTGTGATCTGTATTGAGCCGGCAGTCGCCTGTTTGTAATTGCTATTGTTGGAATGGAGTTGATATTCTCTGAAATATCCTAAATGCTGGTATAATTATCAAAGCTATTTGAGTTCATTTTTGATTATGTGTTTTTGCTGCTTCATTGTATTTATGTTACAGGCTTAAGTGGTCGACTTTGTAATGATCATATTTTCTACGCTCATAGAGTGTTTAATGTGTACATTAGGTTTTTAGGATGGTTGAATACAATTTTATGCTAATTTTAGGAGTGGAGTTTGAGGTTGAACAGATTTTAAAAATCTGTACAATTTAACACTTAGTATAAGATTTTAAGAAATGTAATATAATGTTTCCCACTCCCAGTTTGAGCTCTTTGAACCACAGAAATATTGCATTTAACAGAAGCACTGATGTAGAATGTTGATTTTTTTTATGTCATTGTTATCATTGTCACATCGCACCAGCATAATGTTGCAAAATGAAAATTATTACGTCATCTTTATCGTTCTGCAAATATATTGGTTGTCTAAGCTACTGTAGGTGAATGAACACACTCCTATCAACGTATTTGACATTTCATCATGGAGTTTGTGGCAGGTGGTGAATGGCATGACATCAAAACTTAACCAAGAATATCACACAATTTGGAATTGAACTTTCTGGCCCAGGATACACTAGTTGATCATGACATGGTTCTCTTTCATCCAATTCGCATCTGTAAGTTTCTTGTCTTTAGTGGGTTTAACGACTATAACGCTCTTTCTGTGGCTCAGAGAATAGACTTTAAAAAACGCTCTGCCTGTCCACAAATTTCTCCATTGTCAGCACCTGGTACATCAGGCTCCTCAACTGGTGAGACCGTTTATTTTCGACCCCCGCTGAGGCCTAATGAACAGTTTCCAAGGTGCAGGTACTTGGGGGCCACACTCACGCCCTTTTTTGGACTTCCGCTCTTCGCTCTCGTGCGCCCTTCAATCAGTCTGAGCACCTGTTCGCCATTGGGCCTGAATGAGCAAGGATTTAACTTGCCGTTGTCCGTTGATTTCTTGGTTGGAGAGATGGCAAAAGCAATGGGAAGAGGAGAGGACAGGCTGATGGTTTTACAGCATTCAAAGACTAGTAGGAGGGATGAGAAAGACAGAAAGATCACGTAGAGAGGAAACCATAATTTCAAGACTTCGATTTGGACACACAGGACTAAATAACACACTCTTTAAGATAAAGAAACATACATCAGGAAACTGTGATGCGTGTGACTCAAAGGAAACCATATAACACGTTATACTGAATTGTCCAAAATACAGTGAGGAAAGAAGGGAACTTAATTTGAACCTCAAGAAAAATAGGTTAAGATTGGACTTAAAGGACATTTTACAGAGGAGTTCGAATGAGAGATGTTACGACGCATTACTGCAATATCTTGGAAGAGCGGGTTTGATGAAAAGAATACGACGTAGAGTTACTGGTCCAAAAATCCTTAAGTGTATTTCCTTCTTTCATTTTGTATGTTTTTTTTCTCTTTCTATCTATTCATCTATTTATTTATTTATTTTGCCTTCTTAATTAGTATTAGTGCAATAGAAATCCCGATCCACACTCCATACCAGTTGGTGGCGGTAATGCTCCAAAACGTTATTTGCCAACCGCCACAAAACACTAGAAGAAGAAGAAGAAGAAGAAGATTTCTTGGTTTGTCAGATGGTCGCATGCAGTTTCTTGTCTCTTGTCTCCTCTTGTTATTTTGTACTTTTCTGGCTGCTGCTTTTTGTCAATGCGGGGATTTGGTTTGTGTGTTTAGCATGGGGGTCGAATCTACAGGTTCTTTTCACGTCTGTCTGTCTTTCATTTTATTTTGCCCTGGATAGTCTCTGGACTCTAGTTCTACCCAACAGACTTTTACAATAATTGCCAGCAACAAACGCATTTGTGCTCTGCATTTGGTTATTGCCCATCATATCCCTGACAGTACATCTCTGACATATTAGAGCCATATGAACCATCTCGGGCTATGAGAACCTCAGGGAGTGTTCTCCTGCTGGTTCCCAGAGTCAGGACTACGAAGTACCCGATCTTCACTCTTTGTTTTTAAATGGAATTATTGAATGATCGTCTGTTTGTCTCTGTTATAATGGTTTTATTTCTGGCTTTTCTGCAATTCTTTTCACTGCAGTAAAGCACATTGAATGGCCATATATACAGTATGAATTGTGCTGTACAAATAAACGTGCCTTGCTTTGCCTTGCAAGTGTAACACAACAGAGAACACTCCAGCATTATTATTGAATGTTGAATCTTGAGCCTTTGCAGTACACCGTAGCTCTGCAGAATTTCCATGCAATTTTACATCAATATTACTTCAAGGATGATGTATTTACGACAGCATGTGAAAGACTGAGAAAGAGGAGGAGATAGTGACACATACCAATGAGCCCCCCAAAATGTTTCCTTCATCTGAGGACATTGTGCATCTTGCGTCCTTGCTTGGATTGCTGCCTCGTCTCACACACACTCACAATTATACTGACAGTGTAACACTTTCCTCCCAGTGGAGAGTTCAGATATCCTTAGAACACTTGGATTCACAGACTAACGATAGATAGTAACATTTACAAGCAGTAAGTAATTACATATCAAAGGTATTGACATATTATGTGTAATGATTTACACATTTTTGTCACATGTAATTTACCAGCTGTTTTCTAATTGTTGCATCAATACTGCATCGCTGCAATATTCTTTAAATTTCCAGTATAAATGTACGTGTTACACTTAATAATGAATGGGTTACTTCTTTGTGGAAATTTCTTCTGTGTCACTTTCTCATGAGTATTTTCAAAGAAATGTAGGAAACATTTTACACATACATATCACAAATACCTGGTTTTGAGGCATCATTTTCAGCCATGCTATGATGTATTGTGACATACTTTATCAATATGTGCCACCACAACCAGAGCTCTGTGGCCTCTGGGAAGACACAAAATCACATGAAGCAAACATAATAAAAATAATTTATAGCTCAGACAAAGTCCATAGCTCTGGGCCTCCAACCCATGTTAAACAGCCTCCTGACCTTTTGCGTCTGATTTCATAAAGACAGACGCAATCCGATTAGACCTGGACAGGAAAGGTCAAATGTACTGGCAGTTGTGGTGGTAAAGTTGCCGCTAGCTGGCTCGATGGCAACAGAATGGTTGTCGCTGTTGGGCCTGGGAATGTGTGTACAAGCATGTGTGTGTGTGTGTGTGTGTGTGTGAGAGAGAGAGAGAGAGAGAGAGAGACCGTGTGCACAAGGGATTGCGAATCCATGTGTATGTGTGTGTGTGTGTGCATGTTTAAATGGTTGGGGGGATGGGGAGGCAGTGTTGGCAGTTAGCCTCTGTGGCCTCTAGAGCCATTAATGGAAAGGCCAACATATCAGACATAGGTGGCATTGGCTGTTTCATGTATCAGTGAGGGTGTGTGCGCATGTACCTGCTAAAAAGTCAACTCCTCAAGTCCACTAACTCCTGAACCCCATGACTATTTTTTACATTCCACACATTTACTTTTAGCTCATTGTGTTTTATGTGAATGGTATGCCATTTTTTGTGTGTTTATGTACGCCTGTATGAGAATGTACCATATCTTTTGGAATATAAGTTGCAGTTTTTTCTCATACTTTGGCCAGGGGTGTGACTTATACTGAGTTGCAATTCTTATGTGAAATCAATAAAATGCATGAATTCACATGTTCGTCATTGTCACACTGACAACCATGTGAGGATGAGGCTGAGTCAGACCACAGCCACTCAAAAGAGCTAGTGCCTCATTCACTGTATTTTCTGGAGTTAGAGTCGCACTTTTTTTTCATAGTTTGGCCGGGGGTGCAACTTATACTCAGATGCGACTTAAATGTGAATAATTAAAACATAAAATGTCTGTTCTTGGTCCCGGATTTTGTAAATTTCCCCCCAAAAACGCAACTTATACTTTGTTGCAACCTATATGTGTTTTTTAGTCATTGTTATGCATTTTTGGGCTTGTGCGACTTATACTCAGGAGCAACTCACAGTCCAGAAAATACGGTATTCCAGGAGTTGGCGGAGTTGTTCAGAAGCGACACAGAGGATGAAGAATCTAAAGGATTTAGTGATTTGGGAGGGAGATCAAGGGTTTGGAAAAGTTGTCTCTTTGTTTTTATGTTTTTAAGTAATCTTAATAGTTGTTCATATCTTAGGCTAACATACTGGACACATATTCAGTTCATTGTCTATGCTTCATGTAGCTGAATAACCATCAGTGTGTTGTTAGCGTAATGAACACCTATTCAGCCTGTTGGCTGGTGCGACTTGTACTCCAGAGCGACTTATACTCTGGAAAATATAGTCTGTATCTTGGTATTGACAAGCTACTCATACATGGCTTTCCCTGCAATAATGGTTATCGTGTAGTCAGCACATATTTCAAGCAGAGGAAGGAGCACAGAAGATTGTTAGATGGTGTCAGGCGTCGAACAGGGGCGCCCCAAAGAGCTGTCACTCTTTCTCTACAGGGAACCAGAAGTCAATCCCACGGAGCCCACATCCTGCCCCGCTCACATTTATTTCTAATAGGTGCCTACTCTTCAGCGGACAGTTTTACTTTGCTTTACCTCCCAGGCAAGATTTATTTCCCTAGCCTACTTGTAGGAGTAGAGCTTTACCTCACGGTGTCTCCTGATGTGGTGATGAATTAAGTTTTACTTAGCTTTAATTCTGTTGCTGCATCCCAACAAAATTAATTTGACTCTCCAGAGATTAACATGAAATACAACAGTCCGTAGTACCGTCCATAGTGGTCTACGCTGTAGCCCACGGCTGTGCTTCAGTAGCTACTCTGTGTATCTTTACCATATGATTACAAACCACCTGTCTACTTTTATCAGGGGAAAAACCAGAAGTTAGCCATACCGGTGAGGGAGGGGTCCTTCTGTGTGGCTTCAGGGAGCAGGGAGGAAAATGAGAAAAAACTCTGCTTTGGGTATTAGGTGTTATCCTTTTATTGGAACAAGTCAAAACAGGGAAGAAATCTCTGCCTTTTTCTTGTAGCAGTGATGATGATCATGCATATTAACATCAACAGAACTGCATCACATTGTTCAACACAGGGGAACATGTAGCATGGCAGCTTTGGATATTAGCCAGAGACAGCAAGCAGGTGATGGCAGAGCCAAGGTTCGAATTTTGAAAACTGAGGGGGGAGCATTTCCAGAGGTTTAGGAGTTGCCGTGACAAGATGTGGCATTACGTGATAACTTGGTTTAGAGACCGTGGCTCTGTCTTACGGACAGGGGGCTGAGCTAGCACCGAGGCAGAGGTTTTCGTCAGAGATACCTCTTAGGATAGATAAATAGATGTTTACCCCACACCCTGTCGCCGCCTCATGTGTGTGGTTTAGTGTATTCAAAATGACTGCAATCACCAGATGACTATGTGCATCGAAAAAAAGAAAAAAGTATATATAATGCATTTTGTAATAATCTGGTCTTTTTTCCCCCCAATACTCTGAACCTTGTGTTCCTGCTTAACCTCAGAAAATAGTGACTATATTTGGTCTTCAACTGCAAATGTGATATTATTCATTTGATATTAAAACAACATTTAAGCGATCTTATGTTGTGTTATGTGTCAACAGCAAATGTAAGAATGCTAGCCACATTGTTATCTCTTTATGCACTGGCTTATTTACACACATCTTCTTCGTTCAGATCTTCAGTGTTAGTACATGAAAATTGAAAGTGCACACGTTTTGTATTGTTTTGTAAGTCCTCCTTGTGGATAGTCATGGTAGAAGAGCTGTTGCTTGTTTTATGAGGTGCCCATTAAAGAGCTCACATGGATAATGCTGATCCTGCGGGGTGCTGTCAGGACAGGCAGTTGTGTGAGTGCGTGTACACACATGCATTTTGTGCTCGTGCTGGAGACTCAAGCACACAAACACAAGTCTGTGCACATTTGTGCATACATTTACATGGACAAATTTTCTGCAGAGTGCACACTGGATGTGCAAAGTTTTGGATGAAGGATAGGGACATGTGCGTGTTTGTGTGGACGTGTTTGAGTGTGTGCGCGCGTGTGTGTCATGGTTAATGCTGATGGTGTCGGTGCACAGGGAGGTGGTGACAGTATCGCGTCGGCTGAATGACGGAGTTGATGTTAACAAGCACAGGGAGGGGTCACCACCCCCCTGTTTACTATATGGAGGTGCTAAAGCTGTCAAGACATAACCACCACATGTTTCCATGTGTGTATGTGTCGCTATGTGAGTATGTGTGTGTGCACTAATGCCCCCTTGTCCTCCAGTGTCTTTGTTGTCACACTCTTCATCAGTGGAATACTACAGAGGTACTCACACAGAGAGGGCAGAGGAGGGTGACAAACAGAGAGAGATTTTTTTTCGCTATGGAGGGTTGTGCTTGAAAACAAGACATCTTGAGATGTTTTTGGGTGATTCTGCTTTAGTAGGATACGTTATCAAGAGAGGGGAGGCTGGAAGACAATGAAAGAGCAATTGTGGTTGGCGCATACAGTATACTACAGTATATCATGTGAGTGTATGAGATGTGATTTGTATAAGACTGCAAGGAGAGCTTGGCTTCCTTAAAATGTCAAGAATTAAATGGTCAAAAATGTTTTGCTGTGTTGCGTTCCATTGACTAGAACGCTTTAAAATATGTTAATCTCGACCGGCAATCACAGTTTACTGGCTTGATTTTAAGATAATTTCGTTCCCTCAATTCAGTGGGAATGCATGGAACACTTTTTTTCATTGCCTCAAAACTCGTCGGTCATTGGAGAAATGTCACAATTTTGTTCCGCCTCCAACCCAGCATGATCTGCGGGGGAGCATGGAGCTGTGGGCCGACCATGGCTGGACTGGACGCATGATGTTTGGAGGAATGACAATTTTGAGATATATACTGTCTCTGGAGCATTACGATTTCAGTCCCATGGAGGATTTTGCAGGTGAAGTTGAAAGAAAAACTGCAGCCAATTTCTTGGTATTTGCTTGGTGAGGTTGCTTGTCCGTTCCCATTGTTCATTTCTTACATTGTGAATAAAATTGCACCAATAGGAAAACCTAGTTTCAGTTTAACATAATTTCAATATGTCTCTCTCAAGTTTGATAATATTTAATCATGGAAATCATGGAAATCTACCTACCTACCTACCTACCTACCAACTATAGATAGCCTAGAGTACTATGTAAAGCACTACATAGCCCAAAGCCTGTTTTACAGGCTTGCTCACACTAAATTTCCCTGACTGTCATCTGGTTTCTCAATGACATTACACTGATTTCAAATACAGGCAAGATTGCAAATGACAAGCAAGTCAGTGGTAAGTTCCACTATTAACAGAAGTCAGAGTACTGTATGTACTGCTCACCTCATCTTTGAGATGAATTGACTTGATTTGCTTGTTGACTGTCTTTTTTGGAGGGTTTATGAGGTTTTGGATCTGCGCTTGAGTCAAGCATGAAGAGTTAAAAGCTTTGTGCATGTAGAGAAGCAGACATTAAAAGCTTAAAAAGAGTTATCATAATAGGCCATGTTCAGCATCGGCCAAGTCGTGTTTTTGAAGTGGGCCTAATTTCCCATGATGATGATGATGATGGGCCAGACAACATGCCCAGAAACAATTAGTGCTGGGCACTGAAGTGGACATTTTCCCCCAGTCAGGCACTGAAGGCCAGGGCATAAATAAGTCCCCTTGTCAGCCATTGCCAAGCGACAGCTAATGACTCTCATTAATATGCAAAATAGCAGCAATTTCACTGCCTGCGAATGTGTGTGTGTGCGTGCGCGCCACTGCTCATTTTGTGCATGTGGTCTGTGTGGCGCAAAGTGACCAGCTCAAGAAAATTTCTAATTGTGAGTCAATTATGTCATTGAGCCCCTTAAGACGTTCATTTGTATGCAAATGTGGAGGATGCTGGAAGTGGGAAGGGGGGATGGACAACTGAAATTGGAGGGTTGAAACACAAACTTCTCGAAATCTTTCTCCTTCCACTTCTCATTCCATTTGTCCATACACAAAACAATGACTAATAAAGGATACTTGAATATCAGCATGAATGGATATTTTTGCGCGCCACAGTCCTATATAATTTCATCTTTTTCTGTTGCTCCATCAGCAAGATTTCTTGTCAGGATTGTGACCTTGGCCTACCATTGTCGATGGTCCGTTGCAAAGCTACAGCAGTACCCAGAATGATTGTTTTTAATGTTTTGGGTTTTTTGTCACTGTACATAATCGCTGTTTTGTTCCTCTTTAATTACATCAATGTCCACTTCATGAACTGGATAGTCATGTGACGATCGCTTTCTGATTTCTTTCAGTGATCCAGCCATTTGGTCTGGCAGATGTATTAACAAAGGTGAAAGGAAGACTAGTAAGAAATGAAAGAGCTTCATCAGATGACTGTTGCATTGTGTGCGCAGAACCACATGCAACACAATGTGATGAAAACAAGATGGTTGTGGAGGTAAATTTGGGTTAAGACATGGCTTATATCAAAGATAACAAATACTGAGTTTTACCGTAACTTTAATGTAAATCTGACAAAAATAGGAATGGATATTATCAAGTAAAGGTTTTCGTTCGATGCATCCAGCCAAGACCGGATTGAAAATGAAATCATCAGAGGAACAGCTAAGGTGGAGTGATTTGGGGAGAAGGTCAGAGAAGCAGGTTTGAGATGGTATGGTCATGTACAGAGCAGAGGTAGTTCATATATTGGACAGAGAATGTTGGAGATGGCGAGCAATGCTGGTCGGGAAGTAAAGGGAAGGTCAGAGATAGTTGTACCGTGTCTTTGTAGATGTAGATAAAGTGTATAAGTGGGCACCAAGAGAGGAACTGTGGTACTTACTATATGAAGTCAGAACTTGCAGAGAAGTACGTTGAGGTGGTGCAGGACATATATGAGGATAACAAGACAGTGGAGAGGTGTGCAGTCGGAGTGACAGATGGGTTCAGGGTCGAAGTGGGGCTTCTTCACTCGGACCAGGTTTACTAGAGGGGACAGAGCAGGTTGTACCTACTGGGGGAGGTGGGATCCTTCAACGTCAGAGGGAAATTCCTATGGATGTTCTACTAGTCGGTGTTCCTTTGAAATGATCGGGGCGGACAGGATTAAAAATGTGCACATTAGAGGAGCAACTCAGGTGGAGCAAATTGGGGGATAAGGTCAGAAAGGCTTGTGCAGAGGAGAGATGTCGTAGATACAGCGGGCGCTTGTGATGGAGCTGAAAGGTAGAGAATGCAGAGGACCACAGAGAAAGTTCATGGACTGAAGGATAGAGGTAGGTGGAAAAGAATATCCACTGTGGCGACTCTTTTAGGGAGTAGCCCAAAAGAGGAAGAAGAAAAGTCACACATCGGCCGTCATTACAAAGGTGAGAACTGATGGAGGTTTCTTGTGTTTGGAATGGCGTGATAATGTTTTAATTTCCTGGATCAATAGATCAATAAACTACCCACCTATCTAGTGTGAGATCAGCAGTTCATCACACCATCATGCTGATGCATATCTGTGGTTTATTACAGTGTACCAGAAGTAGTTTATAATTCCCAGATCCATCATTCCACCGTGATGGGATTTGATCCATTCTGCCGCTGATTGCACAGTTATCGAGTGAGGCGCAAATATGTCAAGACCAGGAAGGAGAAGGTGGAGGGGACAGGAGAGAAGAAGGGGGATTCAGTTTAACAGGGGGGAGCAGAGGAAGATCTATCTATCTATCTATCTATCTATCTATCTATCTATCTATCTATCTATCTATCTATCTATCTATCTATCTCCGTTAATTTCCCTTCTGAGAAATATATAATTCATACATTCAATTACAGATACAATAGAATAAATAGAAATGACAAAAAATACATGTGTGGAGATTACATAATCCAAAAGTACAAATTTTTAGCCTCGCCTAAGGGCAGCTCTGCAGTGTTTTTCTGATCGTCTGTCCCTTCGTAGTTCAACAGTACAGCACCCACAGAAGGTCGGGACTATTTTCACCACGTACTTGTGTGCATGTACCCTTGTGATGCTGAACATCATCATTACCACAGTCAATCTGCAGAGGTAATCCACATCTTCTTAATAAATGCATCAAAGCAGTGTAAATTAATAAATGGTGTATCTAATAGATATTTTCGGTGATTGGAGACTGATTAAGTAGAGGGAAGTATATGTGTGTGCTTGTATGTTTGTGTGTTAGGTTATCAATAATGGGAAGAAATATTGCATACACCAGCAGTATAGTTACAGGAGGTCAATGTTTGGTCAATGTTAGTGCTGATCAGAGCTGAAGGAAGAAAATGGCTGCAGACTTCATTAAAGCAGCATTTTGTGTCCAGGCCTGTTGTCCACCTCTCCGTTTTGCCATATTTAGACTTTCCCTCTTTCTGTGTCACTCTAAAAGTGTTTTATTTGTCTCTCTCTCTCACTGCCTACTTAAATCAGGGATTATTTGCTGTCCTGCATCTTACCCTTTCTCACTTTACCATTTGCAACCAACACTCCCCTTAAATTTTCACAAAGTATATGGCTTCCTTCTTTCTCAATCTCTCTCTGCCGGTCTGTCTTGCTTTTGTTAAATATTGCATCTCTATTCACACTTAATGCTCACATTTGAAAGGCAAATGTTTTATACATTCACTGAGCATTCTTTGCGCCGAGAGTGAGTGAGGTCACAAGGCAGCCTCTCTGTGGAGACATCTTGTTGTCTATCTAAGATTCATTAGTATTGATCAACCATGCACTGAATGTATAGATCCACCAAGTATATAGATAAGACATTTATTAAAGCAGATCTTTGCCTTTGTGTATGGATTGACTACTGGTGCGTATAGATCAGCTTTACAGCTGTTAACATGACTGACCTCAGTCCTTGGGAAAAAGACATTGGGAAATGACACCTTTTGTCCGCATCAATTCTGAAAACTCAAGAAGCTTCGTGCTGCCAAAGAAAAAATACCAAGTATTTTCAGCTGTCATCCAGCAAAAGGTCTTTTATCTTCTGTTGTGTACATCAGCCGACAATCACAGCATCTAACTTTATCTCAGTTGCTCCCATATTAACACCAAAACAGAGCAATATCTGACTTAAGCTACAATACCGTCAGATGAAGCAGTTTTTGAAAAACCATTGATGCTCACTTATGGACATGAGGACATGACCATATTTGGTGTTCCAACCCAGTGCACAAGTGGAGAAAAGTTGAGATGCCATGGTGCTGCGATTATGTCCTGAACTAGACTGATCCAATGACAATACCAGGTCAGATATTGGTTCTTTTGAAATTCAAGACTCGTCTCTGATATAAATGGTTTGCACCACCATGGGCCCAAGAGGTCCAAATATGGGAAACAGTGTCAGAGAAATGACATGCTACATGGCTCACTTTTGGGCTTGTGTCAAACTGAAGCAGTTTTCCACCTTTAGTTGTGCCGAGTTTCAACACAACACCTTGTAACACAACACTGATAACTATTCAAGATAAGAACACTGATAACAAATGCAGACATTTAAACATGTGTATCTACAACAAAATACATTTTACAGGATTGTTATCAGAACTTGTGAAATCTGAATGCCTTTTTTTCCCAGAGATAATATACATTTTTTTATCGTTCACAAGGGACAGATTAGTAAGACCTTTAAATAGTAGACTTATCATGACATTCACTTAGCGCCCCCCCTAAATGACCTACCAACAATACAACAATTTAGCTTTGAAATCCACTGACACAAAGCATACATTTTCATACATAAAAATATGTATCAGCATCAGCTGCAATGATGAATTGACACAGAAAAAAGGGGCCCCCCATCCCAGATAACAGAGCCCAGTTTCTAGTGAGACAATATGGTCGTATTACCATATGAATGTGACCAAAAGACCGGGGCCTCTAGAAACCATCAATCTCCCTGTGCCAAGCGCGGCAACACCAGATAACCCCTTGGATATCCCCTCTTAACCTCAATTTCTCAGGATGTATTAAGAGATGGTTGCTACACAGAAACGGGGAGAGCAGTGGGAGCGCACAAGGAGGAATGGATACTGGGCTGAAGCAGGATGTGCTTCCATTAATTCTCCCCACACCCTCTATCCCAACATGAAATAAGAGAAAATGCAATTAATCTTGTCTTGGGGTAAAAAATATGGCAGCTAAGTGAATTTTACATAAAGAACCTCCCTCTACTTAGTCCCTGTTTTCCTTTCTGACAATCTGTCAATCTGGGAGGGGGCAGGGAAGTTCAAATAACATTCAAGCCATTTATGGATGTTCAGATTGTTATTCCAGTACCAGAAGCACTTGTTACTTGTTGACGATTTTATTTGGTCTACATATGGATTTACCAAAGTCGTGACAAAATCAAATCAAATAAACGCTGAAAGTACATGTTTTTGAAACTGATTGGAGGCTTGGGGGATTTCAATTCACCTCCCTAGCACAGCTGAGGTGCCCTTGAACAAGAGATCTCACCCCTCCTGGCCTTGTGGGGGTTGGGGTCACTCCATGTATATATCAAAAAAAAAAACCCCAAACAAAACAGTACACTTGCAATATCTCCAAAAGGCTTAATCAAGTCTCTCTCTCTGTCTTTCGGATGCAGTAGTGCTTTATGATACAAACATGCATACACCATACAAACAAATTAGGTTGCAAGCACAACATACTTTTGAAATTTGACTCGGTGTTGAAACATTCGCTTGCATCACGAGCAGTGCTGTGATTATGCCACATACCACCTGGTGCTGCATCCCACATCAAGGTTGCGTTTTTCCCTCATCGCAGAGTCACCTCTTTATTCATATGCACGTTTAAATATTTTTTCTTTTCTTTTCTTATTGTGTGTGTGGTTAATTTGACAAATTCTAATAACCAAGAAAGTGGTTGCAAAGGATTGCTCTGGTGAGAGGAAGAAGGATACAATTTCCATTGGATTGAAGAAGGAGATATGGGTGTTAAAGTGTTAGAAGAGGGTAAAAATAGAAGAAAGTTAAAACTGGAGATGGCCAACAAGATGCTGACTCGTAAGAGTGGAGGAAGGTGGACAACACGGGTCGATTCTAACCTGTGCAGGAGCTGCACAGGTTAGAATCAGAAGAAGTCCAAAGAGGTGGCACATTGTGATGGGCCAAAGGAAAAGTGCTGCAAGGAAGTATCGGATAGTCATATACAGGAATTCATTGGCTATTAGGAAGAAGAAACAAGTAAAGGCAAAGGTAGGGACTCAGAGTACTAGTGTTGCAAGATTTAGTGGCGATTTGCAAAGTGATCCGGGAGATTGTCCGGACTTGCCAGATGACTGGTAGGGGGTAAGGTGGATAAGGAAAAAGGCAGGAGGGAGAATTTGTCTTCCCGCTGGACGTAGAGAAAAAGATTGGGAGACATGGAGAACACAATGCAGGCAGCCAAAAGACAAAGAATTTGTAACTAAGCATATTAAAAGTACACAGCATTTATAAATCATGATTATTTGACCATCTGCAGCAGAAACACAATGAGAGAACGTCAGATTGAAACTGCTTTTTGTCAAGCAGCTGTACTACCTGTGCTATTGGGAGACTGTATGATCTATAACTGTGGAAAGAGGAGAGGAAAGAAGTAAAAGGTGAAATGAAAAGAGGAGAGACAGTGATGTAGATGCATCGTTCTTTCCGTGAAGGCGAAACAGGGTGCCTGAGATGGTGACAAAGGAGAGAGAGAGAAAACCAGTGCAATAGATGTCTATATTTCACATTGTAAATTGACTTTACATCCAAGTGGTTTGATGTATGAGGGCCGTCGTCCTCAGAAAAAGGAAAAAAAAAACGAGTAAATGTTTAATTTTTCCCATGATGGAACACAAAAGAAAGGCTATTCTTCTTGTACTCTCTTCCCATTCGTCTCTCATTTTTATTCTTGCAAGTTGCTCTTTTGCTTCCCTGCTTGTGCGATCTTTCCCTCTTCATGCTCCTTGATGGCTCTATTTCATTACTACCACTCCATTTATCAGCCTTTTTCTCAAGAGTGACTTCCCTTACCCAGTTTAGAAGGAGGCACTGTAATTGTGGATTCATTTATGTCTCCTCTGTGGTCACATTTTCAACTTAAGCACTTCATTTGATCAAAAGGAATTACAATGTTATATTTCTCAATGCTTTTTGAGGATTAAAATTGTTGATTTATGGATGTTTGTTGAATTGAAATACCACTAAATTTGGAAGAGGAAGAAAGAAAAATCACGTAGGACAGATTTCCTTCTTGACCAGATGACTTCTTTTCTCACGTGATTGGAAGTTTAATTTTACACTTTCACAGGTTTAGTCTTAAGAAAAATGTGTAAGGATCCTTTCCTAGGGAGACAGTTTGCTTTCGGGCCTGTCTAAATTGTTTCCTGGGTGCAAGTGCTCTGGGCCACGCCCACGTCCTTTCTGGGACTTCCACTCCTCGTTCACGCTCATCCCTTAATCAGTCTGTGCACCTGATGGCCATTGGGCCTAACTGAGAAAGGTTTTAAGTTTCCGTCCATTGGTTTCCAGGGTGGGCTTGTCGCATTTATTTTGCCGTGTGCAGTTTTGTCTCAGTTATGTATACTTTTTTTCCTGCCTGTTTGTCAATACTGCCAGGTTTTGGATTCTCTGTTTTTCCCAAAAGTCCAATTTACAGGTTCTGTTCACGTCTGTCTACCTGTTTTTCTATTTCTTTTGCACTGGACAACTTCCAGATTGTGATTCTGCCTAATCGACTTGAAGTAAGTCACAGCAACAAACACACTCCTGCTCTGCATTTGGTTCCTGCCGATCATATCCCAGACAAGATGTCAAATTCACTGAAGGATTGGGATTAGAATGAAAGTGTTTGTGACGGTATCAGTGTGATGGTGTGGACAACATTTTTAATCATGGACTGCCAGTCATCTAGCCTCTCTATTATCAGTGAGCTGGGATAAATTATAACCATTTTTCATTGTGGCTGTTCGCTACACACACAAACACAACATGCACATGGGTACACACACACATGCACAGTCAATCAAGTGTGTCTGAGAGGTGATAAAAATTAGATACACTTAACAATATAACAGAAAATTTGTATTTGCTTGAAGGACCATTAAAATCAAGGATTCCAAACTATTGCTCTTCTTTTTTCTCAGTGAGTGTGAGAGTATGTGCATGTTGTGTATGTTACAGAGCAATGAGGCTGCACGCACTTAGTGGGTTGAGGTTAGTTGCCTTGCTCAAGGTGACCTTGCTGGGAGATCCTTTTGGTATGAGGTGATTTCCACACTATGTCCTGATGGACAGAGCTACTGCCACCTTATGTTACTATGAGACCTTATCCAGCAAACTAAATCTCTGGCTGCTTCTGAGCAGCTTTCTGAGTGAGGATTTAATATGGAGTGAAAGAAGACAGGAGGATGTCAAATGTGATAAGGGTTTGAAGGAGAAGCTGCAGGTAGATGATCATCTGCTGTCATCCATTGATCGTATTTTTGCTGGTATACCAAAGATTGTGCACCGTTCCTTAAATGTCAGACAGTATAAATATTGTGCATAAAATGATTGATTAAATCAATATATCAAGTTTGAACCTTTGTTTCCTTCTCCTCGCCAAAAAAATTGAGGTTTTATTGGAAAAAAACAGAAATGTAGATAGTATTGCCAAATATATAACAAATATGATGTGAACACAGAGGTACTTCTTCTCAAATTTTTCAAGACTCACAATGTTCACAGCCTGGATGTTCAGTAATCTGTCAGTAGCCTCAATCACTGATTCTTTGGACTTGCCTGTATTGCTGAGAAGGTAGTTGGCCTCACACCAGTTGACAAAGTCAATGATGACCTGAAGATATCCAGGTCATTCCCTCTGACAATGCCTGTGTCTTCAGAGAACTTCTGGAGATAGCATGTGTCCCCATTGTACCTTAAATTAGATGTAGGACTAAGCAGAGTCACCGGACCTGGTCTGGGAGGTCTGCATTCACGGGCGGCACTCTCTCTGGGGCGGCGGTGGTTTCGCCTCTTGGGACTTTGTCAGGGAACCAGAGTTGGCCGACTAAAGTCCTTGTCCAAAAAAGACCGGATGGAGGCTGGTCCAGATTGGTGGCGCCAATCTCTTGTAGGCGCAACTCCCGGCAGCAGACCCCACACCTCTGGTTTCTGAAAATAATGTATGTACATGTGTGTATATGCATGCATGCATGTCATTCAATTTGGGATTACATGGGATTAATAAAGTATGATTTTCAGTCTTAAATCAGGTGCATACTTTGTGGAGAGACCAAGACCTAGGGCCCATGGAAATCCTGTGCATCAAACCAGCACACACAGCTGTAGGGCCTGTTGGTGAGGTTGTTGGAGCTCAAGTGAGGGGACAATGCAACTGAAATCCTGAGATGGGTTGAGGGGCAAAGCTAGAGGCAATTACAATCCCTTAAGTCTGTGCTCCAGTGGGCAGGGGGAGCTGTTGGAACCTGTTGAAATCTGTTTCAATTGGACCTCTCCCACCATTGCTGCTCCACACATATCTCATACCTAAGGCCTCTACCGACCATCGATGTGTTTGGTTGAATTATGTATCCTTGTGCCCCCTCATTTCAGTCCCTTTTTGACCTACCTCAGCTTTTCTTTGACCTGAACACCATTTTCCTCTCGGTAGGCAGTACTTTCAGATCAGGGGACACCAAAGTCTGGTTGTCGAAATTGTGCTGTCCACTCAGAATTTTACAAAGTCTGTGATACTGTCAGTCAAACAGATCTTGTCCTCCTCGTGTGGGCCCATTCAGTTGTTGTTGAGTAGTCCCTGAGTGCCATACTGATCTCAGATCCTTTCTTCGCATACCAGATGGTGGGAATGTTGTGTACTCAATAGTTATTTAAGATGGGGACAGATGGTGGTCTGATTGGCCCTTCGGGGACAGAGGTGATGAGCTGTATCCTTGATTTTTGATACAGCAAGACCAGTGTTCTAGTTCTTATATTGCATGAGAGTGGGGACAGTGTAGGATAAGGAAGCACAGTTGAAGATATCACAGATGAGAATGAGGAACTAGGGTTGCAATCTCTTAACAGTGTGTAGGAGCTGAGTGGAGTAATGTTTTTTTTTATATACAATTTGTGTAGGTTCTAAGGTGCCTCACTCAGCTAAAACAAGTATTCTGTGTGGGGATGGATCAAGATGATGCTGCCTTCCCATTAAACATCTCATTAGTCCCTCTATACCATATAGTGATCCCATCAGGCCATGCTGTCATAATTCATTCTGAAGCATTGATTTTCATCACAATTTTTTTCATCAGCAAATGTAAACATATGTATTATCAATATCAATGCACAAAATAACATTGTAATATGCAATTACCAAGTGATATCGATTTTCTTTTCGCCTCTCCTCTTTCCCTTTCCATCCTCCTCTTCTGCCCACCTCAGTTGATCATCCTAGTAAGGACCTCTAAGACTGCGAATTAAAAGGGAAGCAACGGATAGTGCGACGGTACACTGTGTTGACAAAGTCTAGTATGTGTGTGTTCGACTTGGGAAACGCAGCGTACCATAGCAGTTGGCCAGCATGCTGCTAACCCTCTTCATGTCTTTCAAGGCCCTTGAGGCGCTAGTTTCAGTCTATCGATTGACAGCTGATATTCATGCCCCACTTCCTGATTACATTGAGTCTTTGGCTCCATAGTGACAAAGAACTTGTTAATGAGGAAAATGTGCTCCCTAGTTTGATAATGACATCTGCTAAAGAAAGTTGAAAGCACACAGCATGCAGTGGGTGTTTCATCAAGTTTGCATGACCCAAAGCCATATAAGAGGACTTCTCTTCAGTCTTGCGCTCAAAGTCACCTCAACATCTTGCCGATGACAAAATCAGCTCTTTATCTCTCCACATGCATGTTGGATCCAATGCTAACCACACTCTACCAACCACACCCATTACCTGGCTAAATTACCAACACAACAATGCATATTGAGTCTACTTGATCGTCTTGAAAATAACTTGGATGGTTTCATCCTGGCCTAAGATCATTTGACTGACAAGTTCCACTTTAGCTGTAAACATGGCTGGACAGAGGACACAGAGGATACCTCATTTGTATCTTAGAGTACGAATGCTGGATGATGCTCAACTTGACAATTCTGAATGTCAAGAAATCTTAAATACTTCGAGGTTTTATTAACCCTTTCACAGTCTTTTTGTGACAGACTCTTGGAAACATTGGCTTCACTTTTGATGATGAACTCATTCTTTTTGATCAAATAAGACTCATCATTGAAATGACCAAAGTTGCTCATTTTCACTTCTGTAATATTAGTCAGGACTCAATCATTCATCAGCATGATGGAAAGCTAAATGTTGTGTTTTTTTGACATCTCTTGGCCTTTGCAATCCAAAAGACTGTACAGACCCTGCGAAACGGCTTGGAACCTCTGTCTGCCTCATACCACATTCTTTAGGTTCCGTCACATGCGTGTAGATGCCAGGCTGGCCTCCTGACTATCTCAAAAATTAGGACCAAACTATTTGGTAACATAGCATTTGCATATTGTGCACCAGTATTATGGGATCAACTACTGTGGAATCAACCATTCTCCTGCTCTTCTCGCTGTCCTTCTCACTTCCATCCACACTCCCCCCAGACCGCCACATCCTATTGTTTGTTGCCCCCTCCCCCTTTCTGCCCTCCACCTCCACACATGCAATCTGCACCTTTTCATCTTTTGCTCAGTTCAAAGAATAGGAGCATATGAAAAACCCATACCCAGGCTGTCATGGCCAATCCATATCTGGCTGAAAGGCAATCACACAGTGAGCTGAGCAAGAAGTCTCGTTTCTCTATCATTTAATTTGTGGCCACAAAGAGCAAACGTATAGCAACCTTCTGAGGAGAAATTTAAATGAGAAGACGTTTGAGAGACTGTCGGTTGCTCCCTTCAGGGATCGCCGCAGTGAATCAACGCTTGGCCATCTACATCTGCCTCAGCACCTTAATCCCTGCTACCCCCAGCTCAGCCTACTGTCTATTAGACAGACCTGATGTTTCTTCATCATACATCATAGAAGATCTCATCATTATTCTGTAAAACTTTCCTTTCAGTCTAGCTGCTATATGCCCATCTTAAAGATTCTCTCTTTCTCCCATGCTACCCTGCCTGCACTCTATTCTTCATCTCTCTTGCCCAGTGTGCGTTGCTCTAAATGTCTTCCCTCCTTACTATCTGTACTCCTTGCAACTTCACCTGTCCACCTGCTTCAATCTCATTCATACACATGCACTCTACCTTGCTCCTGGTAGCTCTTATTCCTCTGCTCTCCAGAGCAAACCTCAAGGCTCTCTTGCACCTGTCTCCTAACTTCATAGACAACAACATTGTTTGAGAACATCATTGTCCATGGGAAATCCTGTCTAATATCATTTGCCCATCATCGGTCCATCACCACCTGAAGACGAAGGCACTCGCAAAACATGTCCTAAACCATTTGAAGCACCTGAATGTTTCAAATTTCTTATCTTGATCCAGACTGGTGTTTCAGTTTCTTTTTGTCTTTGGTGGGTTGTGAGTGAGTGACTTCTCTGCATGCTGGCATATGTAGGCCATCTTCTTTCTTCTCAAAATTTCCCCCAAACACTTGGCAGTCCCCAATCATGTTTAAAAATCACATGTACCCAAAGTCAGATTGAAATTTTAAGTTAAAACACAGGCACAGAGGACAATCACTCAAAACTAAATTCTGAGAATCATTATCATTGGAATACTGTATATCACAACATCCTACAAAGCAAAAAATTCTAATGTGTAAAGTATAGAAATAAGATATCCTTGCAAATGTTTCATCTATGTAGTCTGTGACCATTCATACACATTCAAAGCAATTCCAACACCCAGTGACAAGAAGGTGTGTTTGGGTGCATGTGTGTGTTAAGAATACACATTGTTTGAGATTTTCTTGTGTTCAAATGGTGTTAAATCAGTGCTGACAGGTGTATTGAGAATACAGTCTTCATTCCGCGTGAACAGCTTTGGTGATGAAAGTGTGATTGTTACCTGCGCGACAAAGCTCAAGAGGGATGCAGACACAAAAGACTGTGACATAGGATTAGACAAAAGTATTGTGTGTTGGGAAAAGAGAGGAGATGAAGTGATGAAAACAAATGAAACTATCGCAGATTATGTCATTAAAACTGCAAATTCTCTTAGTCTGTAGTGGTGGATGTTGAGGAATGAAGCAAAGTAAATGATTAACTACATCACTGATCCACCTTTCACATGGCAATAAATCTTTGCTGGGCTCACAGCAAAGGCCAGCACCTGCATATTGTGTCTAATTTATAACCATAACGCTGCTGTGGCAGCACACATGTATATTCCACCATGTTTTCTGTGTGATAATTCTCACTGTGGCTCAAATACTTAATATAAATATACCATTCACATTTTCACCATATTCCCTTCTTTTTTCATTTATGCTTTGTTTTTTTGTGTTCTGGTGGGAAGAATCAAATTCATTATCATGTGGAAGCAACCCAGCGTTGCCACCTAACAACAAATCTATGGGTCGACAATGCTGCAGCTTCTTCCCATGACCTCTGACATATACTGTCCAGATAAAAACACATTTATAATCACACTTGAATTGTGCCCATAAATAATGCAAAACTAACACAAGTGATTCATGTTAATCACCCTTTATTACTTCCACCAAAAGCCGG
The DNA here is from genome assembly GCA_900312935.1 of Carapus acus. Lineage (NCBI taxonomy): Eukaryota > Metazoa > Chordata > Actinopteri > Ophidiiformes > Carapidae > Carapus > Carapus acus. The sequence continues at coordinate 33,647 of OMPJ01041344.1, forward strand.
TGATGTCAGCAGTGTGTGAATACAGGAGGTGTTTCAGCTCCACCTCTTTTAATTCTACTGTTGATACAATTAAATCATGGCAAATGGAAATCAGCAACTTCAGTTACATGCATAATGCTGTTAGATAGGTTAAATCACCTATTTTGTCCAAAAGCAAATGAAAAGCTTATTCATATATTAGCTCCAAGGAGTTATGTCCTAGTGCTGTGCCGGGTTGTGTCAGGAATGGCATGTGGCATAAAAACTATGCTAGGGATATAAGTGGATCACTAATATGACTATCCTACTTTGGGATCTATTTGGGAGGAATTAGCTACGACCACCTCTGGAGCTGCTGGTGAACAAGGTGCCAGTGGGAGCATTTCAAAAGTTGGCCTAAGACGAGGCCACAGGGGGGTAGTTTGAAGGAGGACTGTGTAAATAGAGTGATGGAGGATCACACAAGATCATTAGTGTGATGTTTCAAATCGAGGGTGTCTTCGGGAATTGCTCCACATGTTGGGTGTCAGGTGGAATGGGAGGAGGAATTCTGGAATGAGATAGATGAAAATTCTCCTGTGGTGAGGAGGTGATCACTGGTGCAGACTTCAGCTGGCATGTTGGTGAGGGGGACAAGGTAGATGTGGTGTTAGAGAGTGGGACATAGATTGTAATGGATTTGAAGAGGATGGATGTGGCTGTAGTCAACACATATTTCAAGAGGGGAGAGAAAGGTGGGATGACTTGTTAAGAGTGTAGAGAGATGCACACAAATTATTTTCTGTTTAGAAGATGTAACCTTAGAGAGGTAGGGTGTTGTAAGGTAGTGCCAGGCGGTGAGTGCAGCATCGGATGGAAGTATTTAGGATAACCTTGAAACTAGAAAGAGGAAGCAAGCAGAGCAAAGGATTGAATTGTGGAAATTATGGAAGAGGGACGGAGGACTGTGACTAGGACTATAGGAGGAAGAGACACGGACATCTTGGAGATTATGTACAGTACAACTTAACTGGTGAGGCAAACTGGAAGGACGGCAGGTGATATCTTCTCTGTGCACAGGAAAGAAGACAAGCAGACTTGATGGTCGGGTGAAGACATAAAGGAGGGACACCAAGAGAAGAAGCTGGAGAGGGAAAAGTGTCTCAGCTAGGAAGTAGAGGACTGCAGACTTAAAAGCTATGTGCATGGTCAAGAGAATACCGGCAAAGGAAAGGGGAAGGGCATGGATAAATACTGGACTGAGGGTCGAACATTTAAATTGGAGAAATTGACCCCTCTTCGTGGGCGAATCAGAGCAATAGTGCTGGAATGAAATCGGTCTAGGGTAATAAAGGATGAAAATGGAAACTTGCTAAAAAGTGAAAAGAGTGTGCTAAGAGGATGGAAGGAGTACTTTGAGGACTTCATGAATGTGGAGAGTGAGAAGAAGAAAACAATGGTGTAACACTAGTGGAGCAGGAAGTGCACTCTATGGGAGAGAAGGATGTGAGGACAGATTTGAGGAATAAGGTGTGGGGGAGGATAGAAGCAGTGCCAGTTTTTATGGACAACATTGATTTGAGGAGCTGTCGTAACTGTTGAGATATAAAGCTGATGAGCCGTACCATGATGTTTTGGGAAAGAGTTGCTGAAGGTGATCAAGGGTAAGACGTATCGATGAACCAGCAGGAGTATGGCCACATGCTGACACAGAGCACCACAGACGTCACATATACGTCGAGAATGCTGATGTACAGGACGTCAGAGGGAACTGCACTGTAACGTCGTGGACCCAGAAGAAGTGAATAAAGTAGGGCACCAGGGGAGGAATTATACTCCTGTATGAGGAGGTCAGGGGTCGCAGAGGCATTTATGAAGGGTGTGGGATGTCCTCAGATGTCTGAGGACAGTTACACAGTCATGAGGTGTGCTGAGTGACGGATGGGTTCACGTCAGGGGCGGACTTTTGATGGGTTCATGGTCCTGTTTGTAATAGTTTGCAGTTGACATTGCCACCTGTGGAGAGGGGAGGCAGACAGAGGAGAATGTGGAGAGGTGGAGATATACTCTGGAAAGTGGAGGAATAAAATCAGCTTGACCAAAATTGAGGACATCTGTATTAATGTGAGTGAGTTGGTGGGGTGAAAGGTGAGGAGAGGGTTTATGGACATAGTGATGTAACAGTGGTTGGTATTTTTTTTATCAGTTAGTAGGAGAAGGTTGAGTTTTTTCTTCTTGTTTTTTTCCCCGTCTCAATTTTGTAATTTTGGAGTTTGATACGCCTATCATGCTTTGTGTGCATCTTGAAAACAAATTTTCAAAATAAAGCAGAACAAAATATGGCTGTTTTTTGCATCGCTATTCTCTCAATTTTTACAGTTTAACCTCTCGTTTCAACTTTTCTTCTTTCCAATGAAAGACTGGATGTATTCATGGATGCCCGTCCAAATGTGTTTTGTGGTGTCAGTGGGGATGACAGTGGTCTGTCACACACGCCCCCAGCAGATGTCAGTCACTCATTAGTAAATGGTGTGTGAGGCCGGCAGCAGAGAGCAAGAACTGACAGGACAACATCCTCACATAACAGCACCATTACCCAAGCTATAATGAACCCCCTTGAGTTTCAAAATAATTTTACTGCTACACTTTTGAAATTTTGCCCCCGTTGCAAAATAAAAAACAAAACACACAACAAGAAATTCATCTGCTGTCAGATGTCTGTTGACGTCCATGCTTCCTCCTTCTGTGGGTCTGTCCTCCATGTCATCCAGTGAGAGTACACAATTCCAACATATAATCCCTTCAGAGCCTTATGAGACTTTCCAGTTATTTGTTTTAAGTCATTGTACCACCTCAGTTTTTGAGATAGACATACTGATGCTTTCCCTCCCAGACACATCTGTCATGCACCAGCAATTGTAGCCATGGGATTATAACAACATAAAAATCCTGATTACATTTAGAAGTTGAACTAGCATGGATCAAAACAGGAAAGAATGCCTGTTGCTGTCCACCAACCTCTGACCAACATTATAACTTTGAATTAACAGTCTGTACGACCTCAAGCAAGCTAGGATGTAACCTCCTGTTAACCTCTGATCCTTTCTACCTGTTTACTCCAAAATGGCTTCACCCTGAGCAGCATCCTCACAGACAATGAATCTATCAGACAGGAAGCTAACATTACTTCATTATACTGTTATTTCCTGCCACTCAATCGGGCTCTGAGCAAGCCAGACAAAGTAGTCAGCTGAGTGTGGCTGTTGATAACACATTGTAGTCAAAATTAGGCAAGGATCGAAAATTACTTGAATGACATGGTAGTTGGGTCATGCCTGTTTTTGCCACCATCAGTAGGCTGGGCGACTGACAGCTGCCTGCGATATGGTGTTGTCATCAAAAAACCCTGAAGACATTGTTAGAGAACACTTCTACTTTGTGACAGAATCAAGGTTAAAAGAATCATATTAATTTCTTAAGGCCATGTTTGCATTGGTCATGTTGCATGCATCCTACTGCTTGTTGTTTGATTTGTAGTTGTGTTTACTTAACTTAATGTGTTGATACAACTTATATATTGATGCAATTTAAGTGCAATACCCTTTGATGTAATATCCCACTATGAGCACACTCATGGGCTTTTTAAAGCAAAGTTCCATGTCAAATTCAACAGCTTTTCTACATAGCCTGACAACAAACCTACAATCTATTCCTTACTGTTTCTTTCTTTCAAATTTAGCTTCAAATTTGGCCAGACAAAAGTGGAGCTACTTACATAACAAAAAATCACTGCATCCTTATCATGTAGCCCGTAAGACTTGGTTTGTTTGACTGGTTTGTGACTTAATACCACAGTGATGTACTGTATGATGATGTAACATCCTAAGATTATTGTGACTTTCAATAACAACATCGGGATATGCGGTGTAGCAAATCAAAGGTCACAGACGAGTGTTTGCATGCTTAAACGCATGTGTCTCTCTGTATTTGTGCTTTGTTTCCCTCCATCATCCCACATTAGGCGGGAAGTAGAAGAGTCACAAAAGGGAAACGGGAAGTTATTGGCCAGGATGATCTAAACACACTGGACCCTGAAATACATCTGGAGAACACACACAGACAGACATCACAGATGGTAGTGCACTTGTGTATTGTGTCAATGTGTAAATGAACTCGGCAGCATCATAGACATCCTGTGTCTTGTACTGTAGTATCTGTTGAGTGATAAATCATGTGACTCCAGCTGTGTAATGTATGTGTCTGCTTGAACTGGTTTTGACAGCGTGGTCTCAGACTCTCATCATAACACAGCACTTCCCGAGACTGTCACCACCCACAGGCCTATTTGCAGGCTAAAGTAAATGTAGGAAACACCTGAATCAATGATGAAATGAGAGTCTAGCACATTTCCTTGCAGTGGTATTTCTAGACAAAACTCAGGTCAAATGCGAGACTCAAGTCATATTATTTTATCTTGTGAGGCACACATCATCACAACAGTAATCAGAAAATAAGTTTTTTGTTTGTCATCAAATTTCCTAATTTGAACCCCCAAATTTATCTTGACTGCAAAAACAGCCTTCATCAATAAATAATCTTGTACTTTCGACATGTTCTAAACGAGGTGCCTTTTGTTTATTTTAAGTATTACAATCTCTCCTAAACTGGCAGTTAAGAATTTCTCTGGGTTCTAAGGGTATTTGTTCTGTTTGTTTTTGTCAAAAATACAGGGGGCTTGATGAATACAAGAGTAGATATGAGAGCCCAAATAGAGAAGTTCGAAGTAATAGTACACGGAGCACAGAAATCTCCCATTATCATGATTTAATATATACTGTATTTACTGACACATCGGGTAAACCAACGGCCAAAACTTCATCCCAATTTTGTGAAACTGAGGAAGGAATTGTACAATCTGGTGGCCGCAGGAAGGAATGACATCCTGTTGTGTTCTGTTCGCCATATCCATGGGATCGGTTTCCCGTATAAGAAGCTCACATGTTCAGAACATCAAGGAAAGGGTACGAGAAACTGTGCATCGTACTCTATCATCACTCTATCATGATCTATCTATCACCTCTAGAAGTCAGAGATGAGGAGGGTGGACATAAAGACACCCCCTGCCAACCAGAGTGCCAGTTTGCCAGAGAAAAAAACAGAAACAATGGCGTTTTAATGTGCTGGTCATTTACAAACAGTTCAATTCAACAAAAACAAAGTCATTATCTTTGGTAAAGCATAAGGTAAAATAATTCTAGTCTGTCACTGTGCAAAGTGCTTTTATGCTGTGATTTTCCACTAGACACCACATTTTCATTTTCAGCCAAACTAACCTGTGTTAAATGCCTTAATTGACGAGATTTTAGTTATCAGTTAGTTGTTTTCCATTAGACAATTAGTTGGCAAATGACAAAACAAATTTGTTCATAAATAAACAGAAAGATAAACAACCAGCCATTCCTCCTGGGAGGAACACAGGGTGTGTGTGTGTCAATAAAAGCCTGTCCTGTAGAGTGAATTGTCAGCAGACATCTGTGTCCTGTGCAGACATCTGTGGCATTGCTGTATTATTTGTCTGTGATCTTGATGACACTTGTCATCTGTTAAACACAGATGGGGCATGATCTTTGATTTTTCATATTCAACGAAGAATTCCATTATAAACACAAGAGTGTGAAAGACAGGTGACTTTGCTTTGATTCTCAATGCAGAGGAGTAAGGAGGTTGACAGGATTCAAAGGAGCATTCCAAGGTTGAGCAGTCTGGTGATGCGGTCAGAGAGAGATGATGGAGTCGACAAAGGTGGTGTGTGCGCATGCAGAGGAGATATACTGAAGAGTGGACAGAGGATTTTGAGGATGAAGCTATCAGGTCAGAGAAATTAGCAAATGTTAAAGAAAGAGGTCAACACAGATCCCCCAATGTGGCATCCAAGAGAAGAGGAGACAGATAACTGTGTGAAAATATTTCACTACCTATTCTAATCGAATTTAAGACATAACAGATATATTATTCGATATGCCATCTTTTATTATTGGAAAATCATACTGTACAAAGGAAATTAAAGATGGAGCTGCCAGGTTAGAAGAAAAGAGTTAGACACAGAAATGGTTTATGGTAAAGTGAAGACGTGAGAGGAAAGTCAGCTGATGTGGATACAAAGGGTATGATGAGGTAGAGAAATGTGAATTATGATGGTGACCCTTAAAAGAAGCAGCCATTAAGGTCAGCAGTCATTTGTTTGTGTAGTAGGAAATGCAGGACTTGAATATGGCTGTGGACTGACACCAATCCGCTCATGGATTTTGTCTTTCACGAGCCTCAATTAACGCAACATTGGATGTGAAGAGTTTTTGTTCTACATATACATGCAGACAAATTGTGTAACCTTCTATAGAGACTTTCATCTTCTGTACAAATTCAAATTTCATAATTTTTTTCCCCCATTCCATTTGATTGGCATACTTTGTGGCCGAAGTGTGCAAAGTCTCACACTATCCAGGTCAAAAGTTCAGACAAAGAGGAGACAAAACAACTTAGAATGAGCCCTTAAAATGGAGTCGACTTCTCCCTTTGCCATTACTGAAGTCCTCCATCCCCTGTACTTGCGGTAGTGTTAATTGAAAGTCAGGAGAGGGCACTCTTGCTGTTTCATTATTAATTTAACACTCAGGTTAACTTAAAGTGCAATTTTCACCCACATGTGGAACACAAAAATCAATTGCCCCAACAGCAGTGAGTATCAAAGTTGATTACTGATGCACACAGCAACAGGGAAGATGTTGGCTACATGAGACCAAGCCGGCTTGGATGTACGACTGTTTTTCAGATATGCTTTGTTCCCTCTACCTCAGTACCACGGTGGTGATTTTATTGGTGCTTGATGAGTTGGGTTAAAAGTTGGAGAGTGGCCGATTCAAGAATTGAGGCTGAACTAGTAGTTGAAGGTATTGTAGTAGTCCCGAGTACTGTGGCTACGTCCTTAGGCATTGCACCTCACTCCAATCCCAGGCTCCATGCTCGGATATCCCTCCCTTATCGGTGTGTCATGGTTCCTGTGATTGAAAATTGTACTTGTGCATGTGTTTCCATGTATGTGTTCAACAACAATGATAACAGGATGTAAAAATTGTAATTCCTCCCTTGGGGCATTAATAAAGTGTGTGCCTCTCTCAGTCAGCTTATTGTTTTTTATTCAGCCACCATTATGACTCCACATATCTTATTGTGGCTTGATGTATGTCATCTGGGGTTCTGATGATGATGGAATGGGGGTTGAAAGGAAGTGCTCAGTAATGAAATCTGTCATCTGTCTGAGAGATAAGCAGCGTGGCCGTGTAGATGAGTGGACCTGTTGAGGAGAGCAAGCAGATGGAGTATTCTTATATGTTGGCTGAACCCCGAGTGGATGACAGCTTATGTCTTTCAAAACTTGGTAAAGAATAACTATTCCTCCCTCTCATGCCCTCGTTCTCTCATATGGTTTCATTCTATCTCTTTCCGCTCATCATCTCGATGATCAGCTAAAGGTATCTGTGTCTAAGCCCTCTCAACTATCGCCTCGAGAGTTTCCTTCTACCGCTTTTTGATTCTAACCAAAATATTTGGCGGAGGTATTAAAACTGAAAAATTGGCAAAGTAAACAAAGCAAAGTAGAAAACATTGTTAAATTGTGGGTAGATCTGGTGTAGTGTGCATTCCCCTTTCCTGTGGTGCATTCCCTTACTTGACTTTAAGCAATTCCAAGCTTAACATGTTAATTTAGTTATTCTAATTTGTGGCCAGGATATTACACAGATGTTGTGCAATTAAATCATCATTGTGGAGCACTTATGTCCGTGGCTAGACCCTCTTCCATTACCTCCAGGCGCTGCTGCCTGGGTGCGTGAGCATCGTCAGCATTCAGGGCGGCATACACACTTTTTCACCCAAACATACACCTGAAACCACACACAAACACATACTTACCAGAGCCACATGCAAATGAACACGTTCAAATCGGTTCCCTCCCACCCGCATGTGGTTGGATGATTTATTTCAGCAAGATCGTCCCCTAAGTGGACACGTCTGTCTTGATATACACTTTATGCATATCACAATCCACTTGTTTTCCTGTCCTAAGAGGAGACAGGGAGAGCAAGAGCTAAATAATACCTCTCTAATTGACCCATTTGGCTGTTTCTCTGCCCACTGGAGGGGGCTTTGGCTTTTAATGTTTGATCGGCTTAATTTCCCTAACACATCATTAGGAGCCATCCTCAGCCAGATTCTTAATAACCTTTTTATGAGGAGAATGGATGCTGTTTTAAGTCTTTGTCTCTCCCTTTTCTCCAATCCTCTCCCTGGGCCCTGGACCCTGCTAGTGCTCCTAATTAAGTCAAATATTGCAAAATATGGTAATGGGTCTGGACCAGTTTGAATTGAACGAGTAAACGTCTCCTGGACTCTTTTCCCATTTACATAATTTCATTATGAGGTAAAACACACTAATTGTTTAAGTGTGTGTGTTTGTTTGAGTGAGTGCAGGCACATGGTGAGCAAGTAGTTCCTGGAAAAATGCAGCATTAATTACAAAGACAGTGGCTGCACTCCAGAGCCTTTGTGTTTAAAAGGAGCAAGCCATTTACACCATTCTAATGGATTCTTGAGCGCTGGTTGACCATTCCAGCAGAATACATAACATTTTCAGTGTGAGGCTAACGCTTTATTAGACATTGTATTCTAATAATGGGACAACACTCACTGTCTAATGCACAAGGGCACAATTAATGTGCACCAAATCATTTAGCATATGAAGTGGGACCACTTTGAATTCAAAGTGCCCTCTTGCTATTGACTTAAAATGACCTGAACAAAACAGGTCTTTGCCCAATCCCTAATCGAGTATGGGACACACTTTCCACTGAGGTGGAAAGTTCAGGCATGTTCAAGTATTTATGAGGAAATTCATATTAATCCTCCCATTTTCAGACAAATGTGAAAATGTGTGTAACATAGATCAAATGTGTGTTGTATTGGTCAATATGTCAACATTTGACAATGTTGAGTTATTTGAAAATGCTCCCTGCCTTTGTCAACTAATCTCTGTGATCCTTTTCTCCTGGAATTAATTTTCCTAAAAAGAGTATAAATGCTACAGCTGAAGGCTGACACAGACTGAATCTTTGAAATCATTTCAGATCTGTCAAAATTGTCCTTTTCTAGTGTATTCCTCCAAGATGCTTTTGAAATAGTTGTTATGCCTCATTCTCCTTCTCGTAGACTACCTATCTATCTTTCAAATCCGTGGCAGGCAGGAGATTTGACATACTGATGATCAGAATCGACAAACATTCAGTGTAAAAGCAGTGAATACTCAAAATTTCCTTCATCCTTTTCATAATGCATTGCTCCTTTGAAATTAGGCAGGCGTGAAGAGGCGATTTCATTTGGGGCAAGGCGAGAGCAACAAGTCAATTAGCATATAAACAAAGTGGAATTCATTCACTACCTTGATAACTTTTGCCACTTGTTTTACAAACAATGAGATGGCGACTTTTGCACCGACGTACTCACACTCTCGCCGTCTCACTCGCACACTAGCCAGACCCGACATAGCTCTTCATCAGGCACTACCTGTCAGGGCCGCTTGCACATGCACAGGATATCAGTGTCCCCCGATTGCCATCATACGGGGCAGAGGGTGTTTTAAAAAAAATAAATTAGGAAATAAATAGATACCCCAACCATTCCGTCTATCCAGTCCCTCCCATATTCCCTGTGCCTAATGACGGGCGCCGGGGAGTGGTAATGAAAAACTATATATCACAATCAGCTGGACAGTCCTATTCATGGGTATGCATTATGCTCACTACTCATAATCACTGCTACCGTGACGGAGGAGAGGAAAAGAGATTACATGGAGGGGGAGGGGAGCAGAGGCAGGAGTAAACACTTGTTGGCACTCTAAAATATTTAAATCCTAAAATATTAGGTTAGTAAAATATTAAAATAGGGTAGAAAAAACTAGCACACACACTTTATGCTACAAAGTCTGATGCAAATTTTTCCCCCTCTGCAGAACGCAACGCACAATTCATCCACACAGGATGGATCAAATTCTCTACATCATCACTTGATTTAGAAATTGTAATTCTCATTTTTTTTTGACCACTGCCAAAGGAGTAGAACCTCCTCTTTTGTTATGGGACTCTCCTGCAATATCCTACTGCTGTGTCTCACACAGATGGACGCTGGAGTCTTCCGGGGAAGCACAGTAGTGGTTGAGCTACTGGTGTATATTGTACGGTAGAGACCTGTCAGAGGGACTGAGTGGAACTTTTTGCTCTCCTGTCTCTCCTCTGATGTCTTCCTATAGATTTTTTTTCCATTGTGTCATTTTAACCAGTGTGTGATTTTCTTCACTTGAGACTTTTTTCGTGTATAAATCTGTTGATCTCATTAGAACCTTCTCAAGAAGGACATGTCCATCTTATTCAATCTTCACCAGAACAGAATGCACCTCTCACTTAAATTTTGCCAGTAGACACAGGCTCTTTATTTATTTCTACTTCTTTTGAAGACACTCCTCTCCTCAAACTAGCTAGTTTGAAGGTAGAAAGGTCTTATGCTCCATTCCATATCTAACCAATAAGCTACATATTGGGAGACTAAAATCATCGGCCTGTCCCTGTCAAAAAACTGATATCCTGAAGTATGGAGACAGTATGGAGACAGTATGTAGACCCTTAGACATATGAAAAGCCATGTGGCCAAGAGGTTTGGCCACATTAAGTGCAAGAAGCAAGTCCAACTGCATTGAACCACATAGTGACCCAGATCCGCACACTGCGTCAAGAACTTTGAAGTATCAGGGAACAAGAAGGCCAGTAAAAGGAAAAATCAACTGCTTGTGTCCAACCAAATATCTGCACAACAGAGTGCAACTTCTCCACCTGTTGCTTTCACTTCTTTCTGCAAGTCCACAGAGCCAGTCATTCAGCAAGCTAACCATTTCCCCTCTTCCCATCCTGTCTCTCCAATCACTCTCCTGTAACTTTCTTCCCTCCAAGAGTGCCACTGTGCCACCGGCTGCTCATGCCGCTTATCTACATTCTCTAGTGGCCATAATGCCATTTAAGTGGGCAGCAATTCTTTCTGTTAGATGTCCATGCCCTCACTTCGAAGAACTCCTCGTCCTTTTTTGGAGGTGAATGCACTCACAACTTGGCTCGAGCCCCCCTGTTCCTCCTTCTACTCATCCTTGTCACTGTCCTCATCCTTTTCCCATCCTCTCCTCCTTTGACGCAATATTGTCTCTGAGCAGACCACAGTTTAACAACCAGAGACTAACTCTCCAAATGATTACCGTCACATCACACCTGGTGTATGTAAAGAGCCAGAGGTAGACACTAAAAGAAAGTACAGAGGGCATGAGGGGGCGGGCAGACTGAGCCAAAGGGGACAACTCAAAGCACAGAGGACCCACTGCAAACCAAAACACAACTTGCTGCACCAAATTAAAGTGGAGTGTGGGCGGTGTGTGTGTGTGTGTGGTGTGTGGTGTGTGTGCGTGCGTGTGTGGTGTGTGTGTGTGGGGGGTACACTAACACTTCCAGGGAAGTCTGGCTGTCTGTGTAAGATTCATTCAAAATCAAAATTTACAAGGGCAAATGTATACAGATAAGATAACATCTAAAGACACACGAATAAATAACCAAATTAAGTGAAGTGGTGAAGTAAATAAACTCAAAATTCAGATGTTGGCGGGAACCAGGATCTGGAGTATAATCCCTTGAACTGTCTATAGACAGCCCAAAAGCTGACTATGAAACCTAATGAACAAAAAAAAACCCCAATGAATTCTCGACGAATGAGCTGAACAAACTAAGGAACTTTTCAAAGTCTGTGATGCTTCTGTGTCCCAAGTTAGGGTACAAACACCAAAACAGGCCATTCACAAATTTTTTCGGCAGCAGTTGCCACGTCAGTTAGTGATTGATCAATAGAATGCAGGTGCCACCACTGTGCAACCAGATGCCGACAACTTGAAATTAGGCACGGCTGATGCCAATTAAGGGTGTTGTGGCAGCGCTCATCCTGCAACATCAGCAATGCTTAGGATGTACAGTTCTCATGTGCAGTCCACGTAATGGATTATAGGATCATTTATCTATTAAGGGAGAATTGGTCTATTTGGACACAGTTGTCAGGTTAATGTAGATCAACTGATATCTTCACTCCACTGTGTTTGCACAGCACATTATCACAGTCTGCAAAATGGAAGACTTTTGAGACAGATGTAAATGAGTCAACCTAAAATGTCAGAATTTGGATCTGATACTATTTTGTTGGTGGAAATTGACATACAGTACAGACCAAAAGTTTGGACACACCCTCTCATTCGATGAGTTTCCTTTCTTTTCATGACTATTGACATTGCAGATTCACACTGAAGGCATCAAAATTATGAATTAACACATGTGGAAATATGTACTTAACAAAAAAGTGTAAAACAACTGAAAATACGGCTTATATTCTAGTTTCTTAGTAAGTAGCCTCCTTTTGCTCTGATTACTGCTTTGCACACACTCTGCATTCTCTTGATGAGCTTCAAAAGGTAGTCACCTGAAATGGTTTTCACTTCACAGGTGTGCCCTGTCAGGTTTGAAAAGTGGGATTTCTTGCCTTATAAATGGGGTTGGGACCATCAGTTGTGTTGTGCAGAAGTCAGGTGGATACACAGCTGATAGTCCTACTGAATAGACTGTTAGAATTTGTATTATGGCAAGAAAAAAGCAGCTAAGTAAAGAAAAACATGTGGCCATTGTTACTTTAAGAAATGAAGGTCAGTCAGTCTGAAAAATTGGGAAAACTTTGAAAGTGTCCCCAAGTGCAGTCGCAAAAACCATCAGGCGCTACAAAGAAACTGGCTCAGATGAGGACCGCCCCAGGAAAGGAAGACCAAGAGTCACCTCTGCTGCGGAGGATAAGTTCATCCGAGTCACCAGCCTCAGAAATTGCAGGTTAACAGCAGCTCAGATTAGAGACCAGGTCAATGCAAAACAGAGTTCTAGCAGCAGACACATCTCTAGAACAACTGTTAAGAGGAGACTGTGTGAATCAGGCCTTCATGGTAGAATAGCTGCTAGGAAACCACTGCTAAGGACATGCAACAAGCAGAGGAGACTTGTTTGGGCTAAAGAACACAAGGAATGGACATTAGACCAGTGGAAATCAGTGCTTTGGTCTGATGAGTCCAAATTTGAGATCTTTGGTTCCAACCACCGTGTCTTTGTGTGACGCAGAAAAGGTGAACGGATGGACTCTACATGCCTGGTTCCCACCCTGAAGCATGGAGGAGGAGGTGTGATGGTGTGGGGGTGCTTTGCTGGTGACACTGTTGGGGATTTATTCAAAATTGAAGGCATACTGAACCAGCATGGTTACCACAGCATCTTGCAGCGGCATGCTATTCCATCCGGTTTGCGTTTAGTTGGACCATCATTTATTTTTTCAACAGGACAATGACCCCAAACACACCTCCAGGCTGTGTAAGAGCTATTTGACCAAGAAAGAGAGTGATGGGGTGCTGTGCCAGATGACCTGGCCTCCACAGTCACCGGACCTAAACCCAATGGAGACGGTTTGGGGTGTGCTGGACTGCTGGAGTGAAGGGAAAAGAGCCAACAAGTGCTAAGCACCTCTGGGAACTCCTTCAAGACTGTTGGAATACAATTCTAGGTGGCTACCTCATGAAACTGATGGAGGGAATGCCAAGAGTGTGCAAAGCTGTCATCAAAGCAAAAGGTGGTTACTTTGAAGAACATACAATATAAGACATATTTTCAGTTGTTTCACACTTTTTTGTTAAGTATATAATTCCACATGTGTTAATTCATAGTTTTGATGCCTTCAGTGTGAATCTACAATTTTCATAGTCATGGAAATAAAGAAAACTCTTTGAATGAGAGGGTGTGTCCAAACTTTTGGTCTGTACTGTAGATGTGTGTTCATCTTGGAAGAATGTAAGACCATGAGTTGCCTTAGATTTGACAGTCAGAATGTTCGAGACATGGAGGAGTGTGGTAGCAGGGTGGTCTGGTTGCATGGACAACCACCAAGGACATCCCCTGATTCCACTGCCCTGAGGGAGGACATGGACTGATGTCTGAGGAACAGCTCATCCTATGTGCAACACTACAATACAATCACTTTTTCCCACTTACTACTCTCCTGCCTCTTCGTTCAAGTGATCAGCTGCGTTCATATTATTTAAACACCAAATCGTTTCTGACACTTTCTCTTTACTTTACACGATATGTTTTGTTTAACTGTTATTTCTGTGTGTTAGACCTCATTGTTATTAAATTGTTACCAAAATTTAGCTGTGCAATACAATAACAAATAAATGTCTGTTCATGTTTTTTTCCCTATGTATCCTGATGCATGTGTAAACTGGCAGAGTGTGGTTTTACAGGTGTGAGCATTTGCGAATAAGCATAAACAACCATGTCCTTGTGTGTGCTTGTGTGTGTGGTGTGGGCCATTTTAATCTGTGGCTGAGTGGAGATGTGGTGAAAACCATTATCACTATCTCCCCTGGCGCTGATAACGGCCCGCGAATCTGCCGGCGGTATTGAACATATTGTGGCAGCACCAGACAGCAAAAGTGAAGGGTGGCGGTAAAATGATGGGAGATGTTATGGGTGTGTTAAGGAGGGAGCGAGAGTGTGTGCAACCTAACGGATGAAAAATGAGAGGAAGAAAAGGTTGCAAAAACTTCCCCGACAACACGGCTAAAGGGAAAAAATGGAGGAGAGGACGAACGAGGCAACAAGTGGTCGTGCCTTAGAACATCTACTGAGACAGATGAAATGAAATGGGGAGAAAGCCTGGATGAAAAAGGGGGACACAGATCATAGTATAGGGAATAAATCAACTGCACAAGAGGGAGCAGTGATAAGGGATGGAGAAAATAAGGAACAAAGAGTGGGGCAGAATGGGCTCTCATGACGGTGGCACTTAGGGTCAAGAATCACTGTTTTACATCAGGCTTTGAGTTTGAATCTGATGATTGGATCAGTTGTGGGTGCATTAGTGTATCAGCCTTGTCAAGTCCTGCCTTTCATGGAGGACGGCTGTGATAAGATGTCGTAGCATCCCGTTAGCCTTTCTCTGAGGACAGGATGCCTTGGCTTTTAATGGGAGAGTGTGTGGTGGCTCAATCGCATGGGCCACACATGGGAACTGGCACAAATCTCTGTGCCACTGGGTTTAGATTTAGAATTCACATCATTTTGGGACATTTCAGATCCAAACTGTGATGCAAGTCTATTGTGGTGTGTGATTCTCTGATCATGGACAATGCTGAATCAGTGCTGCTAATGACACAGTGATGATCATGTTTGCGTTTCATTGGTTTAAGATTTCGCCTTTTGAATCTTTGTCCCACAGTGTTCTTGTAGATGACATTTTAAAATCTTGCACCCTTAAGTTGCAGTGGACTCCGCCTCTCCTCATCCGTTCCTCTCTTCCCTATATGACTTCTTCACCACTTACCCACTCAATCTTTCCTGCTATGCAGAGGCCCAGGGGCACCATACCACACCTTTGTGTAACCATTGTATTCCACCAATTTTTCCATTTCCAATTCTTGCACTGTGATGGCTTTGTGGGGAGGATGGGACAGTTTTCATAGATTTTATACTGATTATACTGTATCGTGTGGGTGGTGTGATAGACAGAGAAACTATGTGTCGAACAATGTCCACTGGGTCCCCTTGGTGAGGTCATAGTCTCTAATCTGATATACGCCAAGACACGCTTGTTAGTGTGTATCTGTGCATGTGTGTAGATGGCCAACATAATGCCAGAGAGTGGGATTAGAGGCCTTGACCTCACCCAGGGGACAATGGACATCCCTATACTCTATACGCAGCTCTCTTTTGACACACGTGTGTGAATTACAGGCATGCACTCTATCCCTCCAAATCCATGCACACACTTACTTTTGCTCACATACGCCCTCTGGTAATGGCCCGTAGATGGCAGACATAGAGATTGGTTTTCCCCTAAATGTCAGTGGAGGTGAAAGTACTGCCCAAAGGCATGTCTTCCCCCTCACCGCCCCACCCTTTTTTCCCTCATTACTTAATCTAATCTCTTCTGCCATCTGTCTTTCCTTTATTTTCTCCATTCTTTGTTTATCTCCACCAAAGTGTACTGTGCTCCCACCCTAAACAAATGCATCCTGACGTGTGTTCTCCTCCAAAGACCACCGTTTCAGCACTGTCCTCTTTGTGTTTGTCCTTGCCTGAATATAAAGGTTTTCATGTTTATTTTCTGGCCTGTATACCATCATATCTAACAATTTCATACATCATATGCCATTTCAAATACGTTATCAATGGTCCACCAACATGTGAGACCCACATCACTCACAAGTATGATAACATCATGCCATGCCACCACTGCTACTCCTCCAATTAGTCCAATGACTCAGGAAAAACAAGTGTTGATTCATTGTTTTAAATATTAGATTTAATTTGGGAAAAAAATGGAAAACTCTTTGGCTGTTCCGAATTTCTGTCAGGATCCCCGCCTCGTGAGACCATTTGCTTTCGACTCCTGCTGGGGCCTGGTTGAACTGTTTCCTCAGTGCAGGTACTCGAGGCCAAATCAACGCCCATATATGGACTTCCGCTTCCTGTTCACACTCATGCCCTAATCACTCTGTGCACCCTTTAGCCATTGGGCGTAATTGAGTCGTGATATAACTTGCTGTCAGTGTTGGTTTCTTGGTTTGTCAGATTGTCCCACTCAGTCTCTTGTCTCAGTTACTTTGTACAGTTACTTTGTGCTGTAAGAAAACAACATTAGGCTGAGACTGTACCATCAGAATTAAACTGAAATTAAACATGTGCAGAACAGACCACCCAAACAGAGCTCAACTCAATGGCTCCTCTGGAGA
Organism: Carapus acus; assembly: GCA_900312935.1. Classification (NCBI taxonomy): domain Eukaryota; kingdom Metazoa; phylum Chordata; class Actinopteri; order Ophidiiformes; family Carapidae; genus Carapus; species Carapus acus. The sequence continues at coordinate 50,556 of OMPJ01041344.1, forward strand.
TTGAAAATTGCAAAACGGCAGTTGATTACACAGTTAAAAAACATCGAAAGTGTTTTAACTAGAGATGCACACACACATATATGCACATGTGAACAAAGTACAAAACACTTCCCTGTCAGCATATTGGCAACCTGATAAATGGCCCCCCCATAGACAAAAACTTGAACGTGTACACACACGCACACACTTACTCACAAAATGGTGCTTTGCTCCAGTTGCAATTCATTCAAAACAGCCACTGGCAAACTCTGTTGCAAAGCTTGGCCCTGGATACCAACCATTCATTATTTAGCTGTTTGTTTTATGAATGGCTTACAGGTGGATACTGATACACAGCTGAGAAACTCTGCTCGTAAATCACCAGACAAAAACAAACTCCACATACTTTTAAGAAATACGAATACGCGTTCCTCTATGAGAAATAGAGATACAAAATGTGTTGTGTGCCGTAATCACAATAAAGCGGATGAAATGGTTTTGCTGTATTTACAGTCGTCAAAGGGGGATATTTCCACAGGCCAATGATGTTGCACTTTTATATTACTTTGCCCTTGTGTACTTTCCTCTGAATCCATACATCACTGCACAGGGTAGATGTTTAACATAATCTAATTAATCACAGTGTTAATTTGTCAACGTGACTATTTCTACTACATTGAGTTACATTTGATTGTTTTCTCTCTCTCTAGTTTTATCTTTGTACCTCTTACTCTTCTTCTTCATCTACAGTATTTCCATCTGTGTATATGTTCATCTGTTTCTGTCAGTTTCTCACTGGCTCTTGCCTTCCTACCAGGCTTAAACCGATCCTTGGCACTTGAATTAACTTGTGCAATAGACTAAATCGTGGCTCTTAGGAAAGCAAGCATTGAACTTTTCCACTGTCGAAATGCTGATAGAGAAGTCTGCATTATACAGTGGAATCATTTGTAGGTGTTGTACTGAGCAAATAAAGGAAATTACAGCAAAATCTGTCATTTAAGTTGCACACTTATTGACTGAACTTTGTTATATCGTAGGGTCAGCCATCCAAAGCAATGAACATTGCACAAAGAGAGGTGAGGAGTAGAGTGCAAACAGGGTGGAATGGGTGGAATATGGATTAGAAACATTCACGATCTCTCTGCATGCTTGGCCATGTTAGCTGACCAGAGTGGCCTGGGAGGAGAGGGCCCTGTGGATAGGGGCTAAGTCAGCTGGGTACATGGTGATCTGCAATTTAGATTTGTAAAGATGTTACACAATATCAGAAAGTATCGGTGTTGGCATGATACCCTTGCCAATACCTGTACCTCCTTTCTCCCAGAGCTGCTGTAACAAAGACAGAGCATACTGGGGTCAGGTGCCTTGCTCAGGATCATCTTGGCAGTGCCCACCAGGTGAAATGGCCTCTCTCCAGCCACCAGGCTGACCTGCATACTTTGGTCTTCAGTGGACTAATCCTAACCCTCATCCAAGTTCTTACAGACTGGGCTTCTGCTACTTTGTAACTCACCTTTTACAGTGACCAGTTGGAGAGGTTTCCATAATCCAGAGGGAGAGAGCATATCTCGTTTGTTGTACAGTCTTTAGGTTCAAATTTAAGGATAATGTAGAAATCTTTTTATTGATATCATTTCAAGTTGATCCAATAATTCTGTGTGTATTCAAATCAGGTTTAGATTTTATT
>OMPJ01041345.1:0-14089 GCA_900312935.1 Carapus acus
TCTGTTGGGCTGAGATGTGTTGAATAATGAGTGGATGAACATGGGCAACACCACTACGTGATGACAAACGTTCATCAATGAACGGTTCTTCAAAAAAAAAAAAGGAATATTAAAATCAGTCACGAATAGGGGTGGGTAAAAATATCGAAGAATCGATGCATCGAAATTATCTCCCCTTCGATTCGATATCGATTCAGCACAACCGCTGAATCGATTCACCCCCTGGCGCAACATCTTGTGAATCGCGTTTTATGTACGGAAGCTGCAGGCGTCCGCAACCACAAAATGGCAAGCGGTGGAAAGAGTTCCGTTGTCTGGAATTACTTCCAGTTCCCACTTAAACAGGGAACAAAGCGACAAGAGTAACACGATAAACTTAACCCTAAGAATCAAAATCGAATCGAGAGGTTCCTTTCAATACCCAGCCCTAATAGGTAGCATTATTGTGTTAATGCTTTATATTTTATTTTCAAATGTTTTATTGCTCAGAAATGTTGTGAGTTACAACACAATTGCCAAGAGAAAAGAAATATAATTTAAGATTACATGCACTTTAGTTTTAATACAGTACTGTCATATTTTTTACTTTTGTATTCCATATTCAGCACACATTATTGTGCTAATTCATGCTATTGACAGATGGTTTAGTGCTAAAAAATACTATAATATACCTTGGCTGTTCATATGGGCATGAAAAAAAAATATTTTGAAATTAAATTATCACCATTATCAATTATTTGTGCATTTAGACTTATCACTGAATCAATATCGAAGTGTTTAGAACAATATCGAATCGAAATCGAATTGAATTGTTACCCAAAGAATCAAAATCGAATCGAATCGTGAAGTTCTTAACAATACCCAGCCCTAAATAGAACCCTTAATGTTGCTGCGATGTGTCTTAAATGTCTGGCCACAACATTTTGGACAGGGTGAAAAAGTGAAAGTATGGAATTGCAAATGTCTGAAAGCAGAAAGCTGAAGAAATCCATTGTGGCACACATTTGTTTTTGGTGTCAAGCAGTATACTGAATTATTCTATATTTCCCCAAGTCAGTGCTGTCGATGGGAGATGTCTGCGAGTACAAATAATCACGCAAAAAAAACGTGCAAACCCCCCGACAAACGCACACATGCATCCACCTAACGCGCAGTCACGCACACACATACATCCCCAGGCAGCAGGTCACTCAGCAGACGCTGCCAGCCAATTGGAACGAGGAGAGGATAAACAGCAGATGGTACCACTGGGAAAAGATGGAACACAATGTGGAAAAATACTCCCCGCCTGGCCGCCACGGGGCCGCGACAGCGGGAACAAGAAGCCGACTCTGGTTGTGTGGCGCGACAGCGAGGCTAAACGGATGTTGCACAATGCACAGACTTGGCAGCGATTAAAGGCGGGTTAGCGCGCTACGCTCGCGTCGCCCCTCGTGCATATGCGCAGCAGCGTCGCGAAGATCGTCTTTACCGTAGCAGGAGGGCGCCGTGTTTGTCCTCGTTTGATTCGATGTTTCGCCACATCTCTGTGACGATCTTGGATGCGAGGCCGTTCTCCTTTGTGCCTGGATGAAGATGCAAAGACACAAGCACAGACATTCATAAAGGCGTGCACGAGAAAAGACGCGGAAATAGAGACGTAAGCAAGGACAGACAACACCGTCATGCAAACACAGATGTTGGAAAATGCATGTCGGCTTGTTGGGAGAGACATGACCAGGACAGTAATCACATTCACATTAGCTGTCAATCATGTCACCAGGCTGGCAGTAATGCTGATAGCAAAACTGCTAATATATTTCTTTTCTATTTGTTTACCCGCGTATCTCTCCCTGCTTGTCAGATGAGGGTGTTACAAATCAACACAGCATTTATAGAGGCCATAGTAATTGATAGAGAGATGAGGAGCTCCTGTTATCTTGTGCGGTAGCTCTGGAGGAGTAGCAGCATGAGAATAGGGGTCTGGAGGAAGATAGGAAGCGCTAACTATGAAATGAGAAAAGAGAGGACGTAAAACTGGAGACAGTAAACCAAAACTCTTTCAGGTGGCCCGCATTGTTGCCGGACACGCTCAAGAATTCCTACTATGGATTACTTTTGTCGGCTCGAATAACTAAAGGCCCATTCTTCTTTTTTTTTTTTTTTTGGTCTCTAAATAGCTTTTCAAAGCGTCGTTATGCAGGCAGTGCTTTTACCCCGGGATTTGAGTTTGCCATTACGATGAGTGCCACTCTGAAAGCCGCACTTTGTTCTGTTGTACCTTGCCGCAACAAAAACGAGAATTAACTGGGGGGGTTTGCGTGTGTGTGTGTGTGTGTGTGTGTGTGCACGCCAGGCTTATGCTGCATAACACAGCTCTATTGGCAATGCTAATCGCAAGTTCAGCGGGTTTAAGCTATAAGGTGAAGTAGCATGAAGCTTTGCAGAGATACATTCAAAACTTGACGTGAAATGTTCATGTTGAATGCAAATGCTGCTTTAATGAAGTCGTGTGCTCTGCCGAATGCACAAGCTAGTTATTTGCACAGCCATTTGTTGTGGCTGTGCGTACACACGCACACACACACAGTGTGAGTGTGTGTGAATGTGTGAGTGTCACAGTATTAGTGTGTGGGAAGGGTTTCTGGGGGTTATCTGTCAGAGTGTATTAGGGAAGAATGGCAGCCTCATCAATAGACATCCCTCTCCTCACGGGCACAACATTTGCCACAGGACCGAACCGGGAAAAGAGAGAAGGGAGCAGCTATCGGCCGTGGCACCGAATAACATTCGAATAAAAACTGCACTTAAATTTATATTTGCATTTAAATCTCTGATATCGATGAATTGGACCTGGTTGTGGATGTGTTTGCCTCTCAAAGTCAAATAAGGAGATGATTTCCGTGTGTTTACCAGCTTTTGCCCCGTTAAGGATTTTCCGCACCGTGAGCCCCCTGTACGCAGCCTGCAGAGTTGAGGCGGCCTGGATCTCCTCGTCCGTGGGCTCCCTGTCCTCCCAGCCTGCCGGGGGAGTTGACTCTGCATCCAGTGTACACGCAGAAACATCATAGAATATTCAAACATGAACAAAATGGAGGAAAAGAGGTGTAAATGATGGGAAAACGTTTGTTGACGTTAACAAACGTACGCGTAGAGATGTATTGTGCTGGTTGAATGGGCACGAGCGTCGGGTCACCGGCAAAAGCCTGCACAGCAAACTTCTCCTGTACGGTTAGCTTCCCGCCCTGGGCCTCACACAACATGTGGTAGACGGCCATGTTAAATATCTGCGGGGAAAACACACACATACATGGAAATTTTGCTATGTTGTATGGACTCTCGCTGTTGTGTTTGATAGGATTTGTACCATAATAACAACAGAATGCAAATTCATTGCAGAATTCTTGAAAAATAACTACCGTAATGTTCGGACTATAAGTCGCAACTTTTTCCTCAGGCTGTGAAGCCTGCAGCTTAAACACCGGTGAAGCTTATTTAGAGATATTCACCGGCTAACGACCCTCAGGGGTCTGTCTAGAGCAGGGGTCGGCAACCCAAAATGTTGAAAGAGCCATATTGGACCAAAAAAGTAAAAAAACAAACCTGTCTGGAGCCGCAAAAAAATTTAAAAGCCTTATATAGGCCTTATCAATGAATAAAAGATTTATTCTTAATATTTTTACAACACTGGAAAACGTTAAGAATTTTTGTGTCACATTTTTCCACCCAGAAAAAACATATTAAAACAAAAAAATTACATTTTTCGAGAGATGTCCGATAATATCAGCCCCCGGATATTATCGGCCCGATATTGGCATAAAAATGTAATATCGGTATCAGATTTTTGGGCTTTAAAACCGATAAAATAAAAACCGATAAAAATAAAGTAATGCTTGCGTTACACCGAAATTGTGCCTATGCGCTCCTGAGGCGTTTACCGGCGCACATATCAGTATCGGCTGATATCGTTATCGGTGAATTGAGTTGGACAATATCGGCATATCGGATATCAGCAAAAAAAACAATATCAGACATCCCTACATTTTTCCCATTTTTATCCATTGTCACACATTTTTGAAAATGCTCCAGGGAGCCACTAGGGCGGCACTAAAGAGCGAATGCGGCTCCAGAGCCGCGGGTTGCCGACCCCTGGTCTAGAGGCAGCGCAAAATTTAGACAGACACGTATCTCATGTTACAACATGAAACCGAGCCGCTTCTATTCAGGTGCATTTTGTATATGTACAAAGATTTTTTTATCTTTTTAATCAATTTTAATTTTCAATAAGTAGTCTTACCCTGCGTTGCTCCCAGATCTCCTTGGGGGTTTTGATGTGGGCGGGGCAGTGGGCCTTCAGCAGGGCCTTCCTGGCTCCTGCCTGTTTCTTTTTCTTACTGAACGATGCCACCATTCTCGACAGGGCTCTTATGAGGTACGTTGCCTTATCGTGGAAACGCATGCTCTCCTGCATTATAGGGGAGAGAGGGAGGGACTTGAGAATTGGCAAGATACGCTAACACCCGCGAATCCCACAAGGACGCAGCTGTCATCCCGGTAACGAGGCCCCTTCCGTCACCTTGGACAGAAGCAACATGACTGTGTCCTCGTTGGCGAAGATGAAGGGCGAGTTGCTGCACAGGTGGATGTGATAGCCCAGAGGAGCCTCGCCGTAGAAGCGCAGAATGCTGCGCCTGCAGAGAGAGAAATTAAGGACCTTGACAAACCAGCTACGAGCAAACAAGTTTTTTGAGATACAAGCCATCTTTTGGACTCTTAAAATTAGAGATGACCGATAATATCGGCCCGATATTGGCATAAAAATCTAATATCGGTATCGGATATTTTGGCTTAAAAACCGATAAAATAAAAACCGATAAAAATAAAATAATGCTTGCGTTACACCGAAATAGTGCCTATGCGCTCCTGAAGCGTTTACCGGCGCACATATCGGTATCGTCCGATATCGGTATCGATAAATTGAAAGTTGGACAATATCGGCATATCGGATATCGGCAAAAAAGCCAATATCGGACATCCCTACTTAAAATGCTGAACTGTGACCAAACCAGATTATTCTAGAACGGGGTACAATTACTGTAGTATTTTAATCTAAATGAAAAGAGCTACGACCAGATTGACCTATAACAGGGGTCGGCAACCCGCGGCTCTGGTTTTCTCGCCGTTTTTCTGGGAGGAAAAATGTGACACAAAGATTCTTAACGTTTTCCAATGCTGTAAAAATGTTAAGAATAAATATTTGATTCATTAATAAGGCTTATACAAGGCTTTTACATTTTTTGCGGCTCCAGACCAGTTTGTTTTTTACTTTTTTGGTCCAATATGGCTCTTTCAACATTTTGGGTTGCCGACCCCTGACCTATAAGATCTGTCATAGAGTGAATCAAAGTCATATCTCAAGGTACTACTGTATATCTAATAATCTGCAATTCCACAAGGTCTCTTTGGTCGGAATTATAGCCAACCGAACAACTGTGCACTCGTGGTCATTTTTACTGTAGAATTCTGGCCCAGTTACCATCACTGAAAAAAAAACCCAGCAGCCTTTGCTGCAGACTAATGGGCTATCTAGAAAGTGGCAGGTAGAGTTCACAGGCCTGGTGAGGCCTGATAAGACTGGAACCCCACTTTTCTAGGTCCATTAGCCTTAAATAATTCAGCTATCAAAGCTTAACAAGATGTGCGAGCTTATGGGGTGTTCAGATCGTACTATGGAAGAACAGGACGGCACGTAATGAGGAAAATGTAGATGAGGGCTTAAGGAGGGCAATGCGAAGATGTAAGGGACAGAGAGGCTCATTTGCGGATCTCTCCCTTAAATGGAACGGCCAAATGAAAATAATGGTGGAGAGATCGGACGAGAACGCTGCAGGTTCAGCGGGCAAATCCATACATGTCGTGTGGAAACACAGACATGAGTCTCAACTGTGTGACTCGGTCGTGACTCAACTGCTGCCTACCTGTCCCCTGGAAACTAGGGCCTCTGCTTCTAGGCCAAGTCACAGCCATTAACAGAGACTGGGACAGACACTTTTACTGTCTCTCTGGCCACTTTTGCGAGCTACGCAGATATACTCCACCGTCATACCATTAATCTGAGGGAATCTGAACAGTGAAATAGCGACAAAATCTATTTAACTGGGGCTTTTATCCAAAGCCCCAGAGGCTGCTGTGAAAAATGTGCGTATTACATGCACAACAGGTTCCCCATTTTGGGACTGGAAGCCACTGCCACCTCCCACGCTGATGATTGCTTTGAGGAAATTAACAGCCACAGAGTATGACAACACGCGCAAATGACAAACTTTAATTTGCGCTTTCATCAATTCATTACGCCGGGCCTTGTCTGTCGTGATAGCGTAATAACAAGGTGGGTGGCGTGATTATCCAGCAGTGATTTCCTACCCTGTAGGAACAGTGAGGATGACCGTCTGGCAGTAGGACGTCGTGATGTTAAAAATTGGCAGGTAAGACTGCACGGTTCTCCAAGAGTGAGGCTGGGCCAGGAAAATAGCTGATTTGCTTCTTGGTGAGTGTTCCTTCTCTGTATTGGAAATGGAAATGAAAAGGCAGGATGCCAAGTCCAAAATCAGAATGTATAGCACATTAGGTCAGCATATCAACACCTTCAGTATATTGTGTGCGTTTTATTTGCCTTAAAAGAGAGACTGACTGCGTTTTTGTGATTTTGTGCGTTTTGTCAGCCGTGGCGGTTTATGATCGATCAATTAATTATTTGGGAACGTGGAGCCACTTGTGCAAAAGATTATGCGTGCCGAGCGAGAACCAGAAATGTGAAATTCAAATTAAAAGATGTGAGTCATGATTCCTGAGCAGGCCCACATGCACGCACAAACTTAAACACACACAGGACAGTGTGTGAAGTGGCTGAACATGTAGATGTATCCTTTCTGTCCTCACCAGAGTCTCCCCAGATGAGCAAAGCGGAGAAGCTGATGAGGACCTTGATAGGGTGCACGTAGTCCACGTGCAGGTAGTGATGGCCTTTCTCTTCTTGACACTGGGGAAAAACACGACATAGGCACACATACACACCACACGCACAGTTATCGCGATGGCGCAAGATGTGGAAAACAAGGAAAAGTACAAGTGAGAGGGAGAAAGAGGAGGCAGCTGCAGGGAGAGATGGTGGATAAGCAGACACTAGTGGATTAGCAGGGCAACGGCTGAGGAGCGGAGATAAAAACGGGGAGCGGAGGTGATCTGATGGAGATAAGTGAAGGGATTAAGGGGAGAGTTGAAAAGAGAAAGAAAGAAAAGTAGATGGTGGATGCGGAGCTGCAAGTAAAGGAAAAATGTCAGAATCTGAGAAATGGGCAGAGGTGAGGCAAGAGAGATGGATGTGCCCCAAACTGATGGGAAGAATAAATCACCAGAACCCGAATGGTACTCTGTGATATAAATGGACCTGCGTCTCTCACACAAAGACAAGGAGCTTAGGACGTCCTGACTCTATGCCGAAAGTTGTTGTCTCTGCGGAGGTCTGCAAACATGTCTCCTTGACAAAGCGAGAACGGTTATGACGGAGGAAACATATCGATTTTGTGTTCCTGCGCTGGAGAAAAGTGTTTGCACGTGTTTTGAGAATGGAGCAGGGGTGGGGGGATGCTGGGGGGAGGTGAGGGGCCTGAACGTTACAGCTCAGCGCTCAACACTCTGCTTGGTCATTCCAAGCTTGTTTCCCACCTGTCAGGCGCCGTGGGGCAGGTCAGCTTCCCTGCTGTTGCCGGGCTTATTTAGCCGCACGTGCGCACATCTGTTCCTCGGTCGCCACCGAGACGAGTCGCGCAAACATTTACCTGCTCCGTGACTTTGTGATGGCGCGGTGGGACGAGGCAGCGCCGGGGGGGACGCGTTCACAGGTCGAGGAAGTCATGCGCCGCGCTTTGACTGCATATGTGCAGATCTGCACGTGTGACGAAAGGAAGGACAGAGAGGAGACGTAGTGGACGGCGGTACAGACGTATTTGAAAAATAGGAGCTCGTTGCGTACCTTAAGCTGCGATACGTGGAAGTGGTTTTGATAGTTGCGTGGTTTATGAAACACCACAAGGCTCCTGGGAAAAAGGGATTGCGAGACGTGCTCATCTTAGTTTTGTAGTTTAAGTTTGTGCTTCAACACTATTTCACAAAGTACTGCTGGGTAAAATACTGCAAAAAAGAGAAAAGGCTGCACAAAGCCCTGCCAATATTTTATTGGCTGCAGTCTTTTTTCATTTGCATTCTCAATTGTAAAGGTGATTATTTGTGCTGCAGTCTGTCTTACCGAAAACATTTGGCAAAATCGCGAAGGTCCATCCATGCTTCGCGCATTTCACCTGGCGCGGATTTGGGGATTTTGACGCTCTTGAATTGCTTCACTGCTGCTCTCACCGGATCTGGTAGAGGACAAACACATTACAGTACAAGAGGATTAGACTCAATTTCTTGATTTGGAATGTTTTGGGGTTTTTTCGACGGTTGCATTGAAATCTCTCCAGCTCAAGCCAAATATCAACATGAAAGGAGCATTCCAATAAAACTGCTGTTATTCAAGCTGAATATAAAGGCGCTGTTGGGGAGATGAGACTGATCTTTGAAATTCCTCTGTTCGAAAAGGCTGCGAGTAACTCGCTTTCTTTCTCTTGTGACTCAGAAGAAGTTATCGCAGACGCTTAAACGCAGCCGTTCCAACTGCCCAACTCCCACATCGTGGCAGAGTGTAAGTGCACATGGATACTCCCACGCTGCGCTCGCTCCCACAGTCTCAACGCATGTGGAGCAAAGTCCAGTAAATAAAAAAAATAAACGAACACGCATTCGCACAAACTATGCCTCCGGGGCTCCTCTGAAAGCTCGAGCGAGCGTGCGATCGGAGAGCGAAGTCCGGCGTCTTTGCTGCTGAGCAATGGTGATCGGCTCAAACTGCAGGTGTTACTAAGCAACTAAACGGGGGCAGACGGGAGGCAGGGACTTGGCTAGTTGTCATAATGCATAATTTCAGTCTCATCCTCTAAGCATCTCGGCCAATCAATGGGCGGGGGGGAGGAGATTGGCAGAGCCGGCGGAGAAAAAGGGGACGGCAAAAGTTGATTAACTCTGAGGATCCTCCATCTATTACAGTATTTCTGGTAGAATAACAAATGGCGGACGTCTGCCAGCTCTGGCTTTGCACAATTAGACGTGCTTCACGGGTTAGGGTTAGGGTGGGGGATTAGGGTTAGGGCGATTTTCTGCAGAACAGGTGCACTGGGTTTGCAAGGGAGAAAATAAAAAGCTTATACCGTAGTCCTCCTGCGTCTTCTTCTCCTCCTCTGCCGCAACCTAAAGGGACAGAGACACAGCAAGGGAGTCAGTGAGCAAGAGAGAGAGAGAGAGAAAGAGGGAGGGAGGAGGCAAGTGAGAAAGAGTGAGTGAGTCTGTTGCATGATCACAGAGTTGCTGTCGGAGTAGCAGTGCTGGAGATTTGCTTCCACCCTCGAGTGATTCCTCGCCAGCTGCTGCGCCGTTCTCGCTCGACACCACGGGACACGAGACGTGCTGTAATGTGACAACGGCCGCTCCTCCCTCAGCTAAACACACCATCGGGGAACCATGGGCCTAATTTACTGCGCTGACAGTTGAGGAGTCGTTATATTGTTTGGTACAGTGACTCTACCAGGAGAGAAATCGCTCAAGTGACACCTCCCGTTTATCGGGACAAAATATCCTACAGGATATTGAAATAGTTCTTTAGTTTTATTCAAGACCTGCAGAGCCATATTGTAAGAGTAAGAGAGGAATTAATCTAGCCTTAAACGAGATAGAGGTAATATCGTGGTAATAAAACCGGAAGCAAATTCTGTGTTATTTTGGGTTCTGTACCAATATTGACTTTGCGAGGAGGCGGTATAATGAATCTGCACAGCCACAGCGATCTCTGAATGCAAACTGGCTTAGCGCCGCGTAACTTTGGAGCAATCCCTGCAAAATCGCTTATGAGTCACCAGTGTGCCTGTGTGTGAAAGTGTGTGTGAGTCACGGGCTAATCTGAATACAAACCCAGACAGACGGAAAGAGGCATTGCAGATGGGAGTCACACTTGACCTCTTATTGCACTGCTTTCTGGGCAAAGAAAACGTGTGTCCGTGTGTGTGTGTGTGTGTGTGTGTGTGTGTGTGTGTGTGTGTGTGTGTTCACAGCATTATGCAGATTGGGCCTCCTGTTTCCACTAAGAGAATGCCCTTTTATGAGATGGGTTGTGTGTGTGTATAGAGGTAGAAATGTCTTGTGGCAAGCTCCTGGCATTTAAACCTGTTTCCCAATGAGGGGAAACTTTGTTCACCTCCTCCGAGATCACAGCCAGAGGTCGACATTAGGTGGGATTGGGAAGGAGAAGGGGAAGGGGGTTAATCTCCTGCTCGTGGCTTTATTTTTCCCAGCATCAGCCAGAGTTAGGATTTGGAAATTGTGTTTTTCCTTTTCGTAGTTGACCTCCGAGTGTCCCTGAGTACTTGTATCCACCGTGGGTGTGCCAGAGAGCACTGTGGGAAGAGTGGATCTCAATCACAACAACAGCTTAGGCCATTCAGTGATTAACCACATTCCGGGCGTATTAAGAGTTGAAATAGCGAGGCTACAAGGGGTTTAGACCCTCCGATATCGCGGGAGCTAATTGGTGCGGATTGGGGCTGTACGTTTTGGACTGGAACCCCTGGACTTGGTGTAGAGTCCATCGAATACATGAGCCGACACATGCTAGCGAAGGAGCAGGATAAATGTAGAGCACAGAAGACACACACACACACACCCAGAGAGAGAGACCACACGAGGCGTGTGTGTGCATACATCAAACGACACATCAAATTAGCCGGCCCATACTGCCCCAGCCTATAAGCGGTCACAGTGACACAAGAGGGCGATTAACATGAACTCTATTCTTCCCCTCTGTAACCGTGGAGCGAAGTGTAATAATGAGGCCCCCAGGAGGCGCAGACACTGATGGCTCACCATCTAATTGCTGCTGCTTTTTACATCACCGGAGTGCGCGACCTCTCCCAGTATGAAGCCCACGCGCGCCGGTTCGCAGCCAAGGCGCGCACACACACACCAGACGTTCTCGCGCCCCTTCCCTCTGCCTTTCTAGGGCTGCTTTTATCCCTCCCTTCCCAACTGTCACCTTCTATCCATTTTCACCCTCCCTCCTCTCCCGCTCGGCACGCCACCCACCTTGATTCCGCTCGCTATCTTTGTCTCCTCGCTTGTATCTGTCTCTGTCGCTGCCGCTCTGCGCTGACTGCCCCCCTCTCACGCCCACCCCCACCACCACCCCCTTCACTCCCATCACACAGAAGCTCTCCCTTCAGAGCAGATGTGCCCCTGGTCAGCGGTGGCCTGGCTGGGAGACAACAGAAGTGACTTTGAGACTGGGGGAGGGGAGGTTCGCTGGCACTGACACGCAGACTGGCTCTGCTTAGCATGGGCGGGCGATGATATGGGGACTGAAGAGGTGGAGTGTATAGACGGGGTGAGGCAGCCACAGTTTAAGAAGAGAGCCGCAAGTGTCTGCGACTTACTGAGGCCGACTTGTTTGTCTTGCAAGGTGCTTTCAAGATGGCGAAGTCAGAGCTCGATTAATTAACCCATCCATCCATCCATCCATCCATATGTACACACATACACACACACAGACATACCTACACACATGCATATTTTTGGGGAATATACAGTACAAATTGATTTATAGTAGGGATGTCCGATATTGGCTTTTTTGCTAATATCCGATATGCCGATATTGTCCAACTCTCAATTTACCGATACCAGCCGATACCGATATATGCGCCGGTAAACGCTTCAGGAGCTCATAGGCACTATTTCGGTGTAACGCAAGCATTATTTTATTTTTATCGGTTTTTATTTTATCGGTTTTAAAGCCAAAAAATCCGATACCGATACTACATTTTTATGCCAATATCGGGCCGATAATATTGGTGGGCCGATATTATCGGACATCTCTAATTTATACGTTTATTTTGTTCATTTGCTGGGTAAATCTCCGATTTGCCATTTTGAAAGTAGCTTGCAAATCAAATAAGTGTGAGGATCGCTGGAAAGTGTGGCTGCCTTGTCAGTCATTCAAGGAGCAACAGCCATCTTTTTTTGCTGGAGCGATATATCGACGTATGTCAATCAAAATTATTATTCTCATAGTGAGAATGGACGATAGGCCACGTCTATGTTTTCTTAATGCCATGCAATCTACCAACACTACCTTTGCGATTAACTGGTACATCTCTATCGACGTATTGAGTACTCCATGCTCTACTCCAAATATGTGTATGTGTGTCGATAATCAACACACAACTGCTATCCACCGATATCTTAGAGGTTTTGTAGCAGCGCAGTACCTCTGCAGAGCCGGTCGGTGCGTTCGGGGAGCCCTCGTCTGCGTCGGGCTTGGGGTCATTTCCATCTTCGCCCTCCTTTTCCTGAACAGGCTCAGTTGCTCGAGCCTGTTCGACCGCCCTGACAGACGGAGACACGCACACATTTCGTAAACGTAGTGGCGACGTATTCGACAAGGAACCTTGGCGGGGAAAAAGTCAGTCAGAAGTGAGTCAGAGGTGAGTCACGAATTTCACGTAGTCACAGATCTCAATGGCAGTAGAGGAGCATCTTTACAAACGTGCGCCATCTGGGCTTTTTGAGGTGATGCGCGACATTCATGATTGCACAAGGAGAATCGGCAACCGGCACTGTACGCACACTTCGGGGGGTTGGACGAGGTTGCTCTCGAGGGGCAGGAAAGGGCTGAACATCTCTAGAAACCGCTCCGACTTTGACAAGGAGGACTCTGAAAAGAAGGGGTAAAAAAACACAAGTCGATACCATCACACCGGCATACGTTGTACTGTCAAAATGGTGCTTTTCTCTAAGGACTCCGCTGATCTGTAGCTATGTTTAATTCAGAAAAATGGCTGCGATCCCTCTCTGCAGGGTCTTAATCTATGATTATTCTCTCTTATGGCATATATTTCTGACCTTCTTACATATTGTGTAAGTCTTTTTTTGCACAGTCAATGTGATCTACATTCTTCCCCTATCGGCCCAAGATCTCTCGTCCATTCTAGCTTCGCTCCCCATTCTCTCTCCGATCCCTTTCTATTCTAAACGTCTCACTCTTCGTCCCACACTCACTTTGATCCTCCTCGGTCAACTTCATATCTGGCTTCGGGCGGATGAGTTTCCACCTTGGTATCGGTGGTGGTTTTGGCGGCGGCACCAGTGGGCAATCGCGTGTCCTGGTTAGCACGACGACGTGGCTGCTCAGCTTGCTGAAACCATATTTCTGTAGAACCTCCGTAACATCTCCCTACACAACAAACAAAAATGTGAGACGGCATTGGAATCAAACCTCTGCCATGCCGGTGAGAGTTACTCTTACTTTTGAACTACTTTTATGTAAATCAGTTTATTCTCCTGGTGGTAAAATCATGATTTATCAGTCAATATTTCCCTTGTATGAGTGAAAAAACATGAAAATCCTCCAGCAAATAGGTTTAGCATGCGTGTAAATAATAAAGCGAGTGAAGCCTGTTGCTGCGGCACATCGAAATGGAACATGACGTGCCCAGAGATCACAGCCGCTGTTATGTTTCATCTCTACCACCCACTGTTCCAACAGGCCCTCACTGTGGTCTTAACATGATCAGCTGTACGATTAGATACACGTAAAGCATGAGATTTGATCGCGCAAGTCAAGCATACTAAGGCACAGACATTAGCGGCGTTAATTAACTGGAACATATGGGCTGTGGAGACTTTCAGGGTAATGGACGTAAGACGGAAAGAAGCGAGGCCTTGCCTTTGCTGTTTTACTGAAGCTTTAAGGCAGGGGTGTCAAACTCTTGTTCACCGAGGGCCACATCAGCATGGCGGTGGCCCTCAAAGGGCCAGATGACAATGGCAATTATTAAGAAGTTATCAATGTAATTTAAGGTCAAATGTAAGATTCATTTCTATATAGCTAAATATTAGAAATATTAGTTTTTACAATAATCTAAAATAATATAAATTGTTGTAGAAATAATCTATACTATAATTTATAATGATA
>OMPJ01041350.1:0-10570 GCA_900312935.1 Carapus acus
GGTTTGCAGCCGAGTGCGAGATGGCGGGGATGAAAATCAGCACCTCCAAATCGGAGGCCATGGTTCTTGACCGGAAAAGGGTGGTTAGCACCCTCCGGATCGGAGACGAGATCCTGCCTCAAGTGGACGAGTTTAAGTATCTTGGGGTCCTGTTCACGAGTGAGGGTAGAATAGAACGGGAGATCGACCGACGGATCGGCGCAGCGGCAGCAGTGATGCGGTCGATGTACCGGTCCGTCGTGGTAAAGAAGGAGCTGAGCCGCAAGGCAAAGCTCTCGATTTACCGGTCGATTTACGTTCCTACCCTCACCTATGGCCATGAACTTTGGGTCATGACCGAAAGGACAAGATCTCGGGTACAGGCGGCCGAAATGAGTTTCCTCAGTAGGGTGGCGGGATGCACTCTCCGAGATAGGGTGAGGAGTTCTGCCACCCGGGAGGAGCTCAGAGTAGAGCCGCTTCTCCTCCTCTTCGAGAGGAGCCAGCTGAGGTGGTTCAGGCATTTAAACTGGATGCCTCCCGGACGCCTCCCTAAGGAGGTATTCTGGGCATGTCCAACTGGGAAGAGGCCGCGGGGAAGACCCAGGACGCGCTGCAGGGACTATGTCTCCCAGCTGGCCTGGGAACGCTTCGGGGTCCTCCCAGAGGAGCTAAGGGAGGTGTCTTGGGAGAGGGAAGTCTGGGCTTCCCCTCTGAGACTGCTGCCCCCACAACCCGGCCCCAGATAAGTGGCAGAAGAGGGATGGATGGATGGATGGATACTGTAATGCCGCTAGATCAGAGGGGACCCAACCGTAGAGACAGAGGCGACAGGTGAAAGTCTAGTAACCAGGTAGGGAAGACCAGGACTTGATGTCACATGTAAGTTGTCACATCGCCATTATCTTCCCCACGAGAGAGGCAACTAAAAAGTTCTGTTACATTGTTTGATGTCATGTATTGACTGGGAAGAGAGAAGCGTATCGTGATTTTAGGTGTGTATCATGTAACCATTTTGAACATCCCACAGTAAAAATAAGTTAAAAAAAAAACCCTCAACCTCATAAGTTTCAAAATATCCTTCTTTCTGATAAAAGTCTTCACAATTATATCGGTGGACTTGTAAGAGGAGAGATTAAGGTATCCTATCATATCTCAGTCATTGTTTTGTTGTAAGATTATCTTAAGAAAGAGCCACCTTTCGTGGATATGGCACTTTGGGGCACCATGTCTCAGTCATCTTTGGGTAAGTTGTCACAAAACAGAAAAAACTGTTATTCTCAGTGACACATCGGTGAAGGAGGCACTTGCAGCTGGGAGGCACAAAGGAAAAAAATTACAAGGCAACCAAAGCCAAAACTCTAAAGAAGCAAAGATATCGAGACCTCTGTCCGGAGATAAAGATTTTTCTCAGTGAGGCTAAACATGCAGAATATAGCCAATTAAATGATGACCAGTGGCGGCTGGACCTGGCATTTTTAACTGATCTGACCAACATGCTGAATGAACTGAACCAAGAGCCGCAAGGAAAGGACAAAACTATGATCAATATGATAAGCTCAATTAATGCTTTCAAACGAAAAATGCGACATTTTCCCTCTAAGCTCCAGCGTCATGATTTGGCAAACTTCAAAAACCTTGTGTCAGAGTTGGGGACACAAGGGAAGTCATGTGTGCGGATTGACGGTGTACGCTACACAGAACAGATTGATAATTGTCTGTCAGAGTTTGACAAACGATTTCAAGACTTTGCTTTACTTGAGCCAGTCGCAACGTTTATGGGCTACCCCTATCAGGAAGATGCTGAGGTTGTTTCGCATCAAAAATGGCAAATGTCTTTGAGCTGAACTCTACTCTAGTAGCGGAGGAGAATTTGACATTACAAGCCGATATTGAAGTCGAAAGCTCATGGACAGTTCTGGTGCTTACTCACAGAGTCCCCCAACATGAGGAAACGTGCAACTGACTGCATTATTTTGCTCAATTTATTTATGTGAGTCAGCTTATTCTCACATGAAGATCATCAAGTTCAAGCACTGTTGCACCATGACTAATGATCATTTGGAAGTATGCTTGAGGCTACCTGTCAGCAGCTACTGTGTGGATTATGGTAGATTATGGTAGATAGCCTTGATTTGGCCATTTTGAAAGTAACTTGCGAGCCCAAAAAGTGTTGGTACCCCTTGTGTAGAGCCATTTTGAAACAGCTGGCCAGGAGAATCCGGGTTGCAGTGCATGATGTGCAAAGGGTGGGCCCACAAACAGTGTGTCCCTGGCAAATCAGTTTATATGTGCCAAAACTGTGATTCGGATGAAAAGTCTGATTAGCAAGGAAATTTGTTTGCCAGGTTTTGTTTGAGTGTAGATAAATGGATCTCCAAGTTCTTGTTAGAAACTTTGGCCAGCTATCTGGACTGCTTCAACTTTGATCTTTAACTAATACAGGGCTTTCTTTTTTGTAGTCAAGTTGAATCTGTTATTTTAAGAAAAGCAAACAGATATTCAAGGCTGAGAGCTGAAGATAACAGCAGTCCCTATGGTGCATTGTGCATCTTGCCATTTTACATGTCAAACTGGCAGAAAAAGGAGGAAAGGCTGACAATGAGAGCTGCTACCTCTAGCCTGAAAAGTGAAAACTCAACCTCAACAAGTCTCCAGTCCATCACAGGGCCACAACGCAGGGACATTCATGCTCACAATCTCACTTCTCAGCAGGCAGGCCTGTGGTGCTGTTATCAAATCTGAAAAATCTGATAGGGCCCAATTATTTTGTTATTGGTTGTGTTTGCTTATCATTGAAGCAGTTGAGGCTTTCTCCTGGGAGGAGGCCAGTTCATCAATAGCTAAGAGATACACAAATTATGATTGGAAAACTAAAAGATACAGGTCTGATTCTCTGCTAATTTCACACCATTGACCCCTCGTCACAAGAGAGCCCTGATTTTAGTCATACAGATAGGGAGGGCTCAGATTAAAGATTCTGAGCCTACAGGGGAAGACACATTAATAGCTCTCAGTGTTTAATTAGTTCAATGGCCATATTCAATGACTTTTTCAATGATAATATTTGTTTAAACCCAATTTCAGTGTTCATGTCCAAGTACAATAAGAACCACAACAGTTATTTTGTCATTGTTTTACTTTGTTGCAAAATCCAGTGTGACATCTTACCCTGTGAAGTGTGACAATTTATCCGAGGATGGAGTAACATGCTACAAGTGCATTGACTTGAGATATGGAAATGACATATATACAAAATACACACTCGAGACATTGGTCTTTCATTTGTACATATATTTCTGTAATCTGATGCGTTGAGTCCAAGAAATACACATGAGTGTAAAAAGTGTGACAACAAGCCCTGGTCTCCCCTTCTTGAATCCAGTCAGCCCATAGGTCACAACACATAGGGGCAAAGCAGATAAGGCAACAGTGCAGATAAATGACTGGAAACACAAATGAGAACCAAGAAGCAGACAACAGCAAACAAATGCAAGAGTGCTTCGAACACAAGATAACAAAGACAATCTCACTAAACAGAGAAAAAACAGGCAAGGCTTATTATAGTAAATGAAACATAGGTGAGACTTAAAAGGGAATTGTCATTGTAATACAACAGAGAACCTAAGTTGAAACGAGTGTACCCAATCAGTGTACCCAATTAGACAGTGGTATTTATTCTGAGTATGTGTTTGTGCAGGATTAAGGCAGAAGAAAACCCACAAGAGGAATAAGAGAGACAAGAGAAACATGAAGATAAACATTGATAAATCCGACAGTCTCATGTTAGAGCTTCCATTTGCCCTCACCAGCCCTGCTTCGTGGAAGGATTTGGGATGTAAGAACAATGCACCTTTTCTCATACCGGTTGTTTGGAGTACTTGACAGGTGTCAGCAAGGGTTAATTTAATGTTTTGATCTAGCCTTGTTTTGTCCACAGTTAGCAGCATAGAATCAGCTCATAAGAAAAGGAAAAGAGGAGAGAGTGGTGGGCGCATGGAAAGTGAAGAGGATGCTGAAAAGAAGAAGAGGAAAAAGATCCAACGACCCAACTACTTTGTGTCCATACCGATCACAAACAAACAGGTTACAAACCTAGCCAGAATTTGAAAAGTATGCATATTTGTCGACGGATCAATTTTATCAGCACTGGATTACTAAAACTCATTTTTGTCTAATCACAGATAAGTGCTCGCATTGCAGAAGTCCAGGAATCTGTGCTGCAGCATGAACCTCGTTTGGCCAAAGCCATGATTCCTGTTGCGACTCTGCATATCACGTTGCTTGTGACATACCTTGCCAATCAAGAGGAAATAGACCTGTGAGTGGAGATGAAGTAACACATACCTACTACCATACCATACCATACCTAAACCTTCCAATTCACAAGGTAATATTTAGGTGTTACAACCTCTATTGAAAGCAAAGTAAAGGAACAGACTGGACATTGAGCCTGACAACACAGTGTCTTTTTCTTGTATTACTCAAAACATGCCCTGTTCTCACAGTAATTCCTCCAAACCCCTGAGTATGATGTTGGTGTTACCACAAACGTCCATGCGTCCAATTTATTTTCTTGTGCAATGTTTTTCTGTATTCACTGATGAGTATTTGTATTTAATGGTAAGTTAATTAAAATATTGAATACTTTTGAACTGCCCATTCTGTATACGTTAAACATTCATTGGTAATGAGGGAGAGATTTGTTTTTATCCACAGTGCAGTGTCGGTTGTTGCAGATTTACTGACAAGTCTTGTCTAAAGCCACATAATTCAAGTTTTTTGTCGCACTTTTTTATAGAATTAGTTTTGCATAGAAATACCATATCAGTGTCTTGAAGTGGCTGTCAACCTCATGATGCTTTTAAAAGCCACTGGATGGAATCGCATAGAATCTAATCTCTATACAAGTGACTGGATGGACATTCCAGAGTGTTCCAGAGTTCCAGAGTGTGATACCTGTTTTCTTCATATGTCAGCAAAAGACTGTTAAATTCTTTCTCAATGAACAGACTAACAGAAAGGATTATGCTTTCATACATGTCCACACTGATATTTGTATTTCCTCTCAGAGCAAAAACAACATTGGCCCAGGCCAAGTTGTCACTGGCCGAGCTGCTTGGTGGGCGAGATTTGTTGTTGCCCTTCTCTGGAATTGGTCATTTCAGGAAAGGGGTGGTGTTTATTGGACTTACCGCTGGACAACACAGACGCACCCTAGACAGTATTGCAGGTTAGTGAAGACAATACTCCCCTTATGCTCTTCCTGGTTTCCATCAAGGCCTCCATCTCTTCCCTCACAAAATGTATGTGGAATTATTGCTGTGTTGTAACTGTTACAACTATGGTGCTCTGAAGTTGAAAGTCTTCAGTTCTTAGGGCCTTCAGATGAAGTCATATGATGGGTTGTCTTTTATCATTGCAAAGACAACTGTCAGACCAGTTTTGAAAAGCAGCATATCCACGTTACTAGGCCAATCTGCAGCTGATTTCTTCACCAGAAGTAATCAGAATCGTGTCTTCATATCATATTGTGCTCTCACAATCCACTTTGTTTTCGTAGTCATCAGTTTATCAGGGTTCAGATTACAGGGACAGAAGACCTTGTAATGAGGCGTAGACAATCCACCTATCAGCCACTCCCACCATCTTATTCACGAGTAAACTGAGGGTCTCCAAGGTGAGCCAAGTGGTGTGATCTCTCCAGCATCTCCTGGCTTTGTCCCCAGGGCCTCCTCCCACATGGATCTGCTGGGAACATCTCTAGGTTTAAGTATAAGCTTTATTAAGAAGGAAAGCTTTAAGCGTACTCTTAAATGAGAGTGTCTGTCAAAGACAAAGACAGGTTTCTTTCACAATTGTAAAAAAGAACTCCTCCCATTCATTGTGAAAGTGATTGGTTTCCTGTCTTTTTTCTGCCGTGTTTTTGAGGTAATAATCTGCATTCAGAGCCCATCTTTGCTGAGCCCACTACCTTACTCTCCACTGGCTCTTAAGTTTTGTCACACTCATAATACCATAGGACCATTGAAATAGAGTAGGTCAGAGTTCACCCAAACTTATCTAATTGTCATGTATAATGAACACAGTTTTAGAATATTGTCATTTTGAAATCCCTATAAAAACAAGTGTGACTTAAAGAAAATAGCAACAGAACGAAATTATATTTTAGACGCAGCTCACTGGTGAGTTGTACTATTTTTAGAACAGCTTTGCGGGTGCCTCGTGTGGTCCTAGTGGGTGACCTAGCGCCCATAGGCACCGTACTGATGACCCCTGCTGTAATGTACAGTGTATTCTGCTTTTACTGAGTTTTCTCCCTTAACCACTTCCATAATGATGTCAACCTATGCCAGTAGCAAAGAGTCAGTTGCAGTTCCGTCCTTAATATCTAGCTCAAAGACTTTGGAGCACTTCACTAGGGAGAGCCCTGTATCAAATCAGGAACATTCTAGCCAAATACTTTTCCTCTCTACATTCTAATTAATGACCCATGCTTATCCTTAATTTCGTTGCACAAAGTAAATCGTTGTAATGACAATAAAAAATCCTGATCCCTGATTCCTACCTGTGCTGCCTGACCCCCAAGTGTGGTCCTTGTCATTCATGAATTTTCAATTCTATGAGTTTGAAAGTACACACAAAGGATTTGGTGTTGTATGTGTTATTATTGGAACAATACAATCCAACCTGTCTCAGAGACTTTGCTCCCGTGGAAAACACAGTAATACACATTTGCCGTCATGTCTACTGGAGATAAGCACTCATGTATGTAACATTTTTCAAAAAATTTGAGCTCGGCCTGAAAGATAAGGCTCAAATTTGTATCAAGTATACAATCTGCTTGATGCGCATGCTCACGCGAACAACAAATATGAGTTAGTGGTCATCAAATGTAGTAGAAATAGCGAGAACACTCTTAACAATCATTCTGTCATTCTTGATGAGGAACAGCTTTTTAAATGAAATTTTCTAACATTTCACCAACAGGAGAACTAGTGAATCTGACATGAGGCAAAATCCTGCTATCTGTTACCTCTCTGATGGACAGCAAAATTCAATCATCACAATTTCAATGGTTAGCTCAATCTGTCTGGTCATGTGTCAATATTTTGTTTTGTCTTTTGTTTTTGTTATTTGCTACTGACATACGATTGGAGATCACACTATGGCTCTCCCATTTTCTCCTATAGATCTCTGCAAGTCCCTTTGTATTTTTCATGTTTAGCTAGACGTCCTTGCTGAAGTTCTCATCAATCCATCAATTCCTACCCCATGAAGAAGCCTTGCATTAAGTATGACTTAGACTTCTGTTGTGTACCAAATCGGCATTTGTTCACATGCTAAGTAAAGAAGCTTATCCTCTTTCTTCAAGTACAGTACTGGATATGGGTCATAAACATGTGGGATCATCAGCTGCCACAGATTGAAATAGAAACTGTCACTTTACCTTTGCCTATTGTGATTGGGGTATTGGAAGGACCTGAAGAAGTAGATGATAATTATACTGATGGATTTAGCTACCTCATTGACTCAGTCAATTAAGATGGTGAAGCAGTGAACCATTTGAGAATTTCTAATGTTTGTAAATACCTACACCATAATAGGGACTGGAATTGTTGTGTGGTGAAAATGTGCCCAAGCTGTGCAAGATTGGCCTCGTTTGGGATTCCCATGGTTTGGACAACAAACCATGTCACTGACTGCTACTTCTGCACTATTCATGTGACTGGGATGAACAGAAAGAATTGAAGCAGCCCCAGGTATCCTGATCTTGAATTTGCATGTCATCCTGTAGCCCACTACGATGAAATTTCAGTACCTGTCTTTGGAGAACTTCCTGACCTCAGTGACAAAGACTCCTCCATTTCATTAATACATTATGTTAGAAAAAGATTTTTTTTCTAAAATCTTTTTTTGGATGACAAATATTAACAAAAATCAACCGATAATGTCATAGAAATATAAATAATTTTGTCAGAAGATTGGATTTTTCTTAATCAAACTAGCATAAAGACCTGACCTGATTGAGAAAAATGGCTGTCATTGTTAGATTCAGCGGTGCAAAATGCTCCTTATTCAGTTGAAAAAACATTGACACATCCAGTTGTTTTTTTTTGTAATCCAGCGTAATCATCTGTACAGTAGTGACCCCAGAAATAAAGGGAATACCTCTGGTCTATCTTTGAAATCAAGTGTATCTGAGTGTGCACATATTTATGTTTTTGTGGTTGATTCACTTTGTATTTCACAAAGGTCTCATGAATGCTGAGGGTCAAAAGGAAATGATGCCCTTGTTTCAACGTGTCACTTTCCTTTGCACTATTCAAGAAAATGTGATATCTAGGTCTACTACTAGCATAGTTTTGAACAATTATGCTATTTATTCGCAGCAGCACTATCACTACACAAGTAGTAGTAGTACATCAGAATTTATAATACCATACTACTACCACATTTGTCGTAATAGTAATAGTGTGATCTCCGTTTCTGCTGGTGGTTGTAGTGTCGTTGCAGAGAAGGTTTGAAGAGCAGGGACTTCTCCGAAGAGAATGCCGTGGTTTTAACCCTCATCTCACAATTCTGAAGCTATCCAGAGCATCAAAACTGCGCTCTCAGGTATTTCCACTTGACCAAGATTTGACAGATCAGATGGTGTATATGTTTGCGTTCATTTAAACTATCTATTTGTTATTCATTTAGACAAGGAGCAGATGATTTTGTTTGTTGTGTTTTTACCATTCATGGGAATGTCTGGCAGTGCCAGCAGCAGTGTGATGTCAGTGTGACAAGTCATGAGTCTTGGTTTTCATTACTTAATTTGCCTAATGCAAGCAGTTCTCTTAATTTGATTGGTGTATCCTTGTTTTCAGTCGACATCCTCGACTTTACAAGATCTCTATGTTTTCAATCATCCTGCCCTCATGAATATTTCTGAAGAGAGATGGGAGGAACAGTGCAAGCATCACACAGTAGATGGGGGTTTTGTTTAACACCTGGACCTTGTAACCCACCAAAAGAAAAAAGTTTCTTTTTTACAAAGTATTGTGGTGCGTGTACCAAATTCACTGTGTTTTCTTTCTCAGTGTTTAAAACATGTGGACCCAGCACTTTATTCCAACTTTACAAACAGGTAAATGTTCATCTCTATATATCACTGTACAATGTAATATCTTTTCATTTTCACTTTATTTGGGTCTCAACCTCTGATTGTAACCCCTTTATTTCGCCTTGGCTGATTTCTCTGTGATTGTTGTTTAAATCCGCCTTTGGAAGGTAGGTAGGTAGTTAGGGAGGTTGGTAGGTTGTTGAGGAGGAGATTCTTCATTTCCTCATCCTACTATCAATCACGGACACTGACATCCCCAGCAGCCCAAAGAATAAGAAGAAGAAAAGGAAGTACTGACCTAAACAATATGCCAATATACAATACACCACAGAGAAGCAAAGTGATGACTTGATTATTTTGGACAATACATTTTTCTTTCTCAATCAATCATTTTGATAGGAGAGGTCACATAAAAGTTTGATGATTGGTCTCAAATGCACAGTTGGTACCAAGCACTTTTCCTCTCATATTCAATGCGTGTCTCTCACCTTTTCTGTCTCAATCAGGGTGTTTGGAGACCAGAAAGTTGAGCGCGTGGATCTTTGTTCGATGCTGAAAAAGAAGCAGGAAGATGGTTATTACCACATTGAGAGTTCACTACAGCTAGGTGAGTAAGCATACACAACGTTGACCATGTATCTTATGATCTAGTGCACTTTTAGTTACAAGAGTGTGCCTCGTGTCACTTAAGTGACTTAAGTTTGACACTTTGGAAAATCTCTGGGCTTCTGAGCACAGAACATTTAAAATATTCAAAATGGCTGATTGAAATGGCTCGAATGAAATGCTGTTGTTTTTTTCCAAATAATCAAATGAACATTTTCGCTCTCATGCACACTGTCATTTGGAAACTTGTATACTACAATTTGTACTATGAACAGTCCATGGCTGGTTTTTATTTAATAGAATTAATAGTATTATAAGTGTTAGTTTTTATTTTCAGCTGGTATTGATATTGTAAGAGCTGTCAATCCTGTAAGTCAAGTCATTAATTTGTATAGCGCCAAATCATTCCATTCCATTCCATCTTCTGCCGCTTATCCGGGCCGGGTTGCGGGGGCAGCAGTCTCAGAAGGGAAGCCCAGACTTCCCTCTCCCCAGACACCTCCTCTAGCTCCTCTGGGAGGACCCCGAGGCGTTCCCAGGCCAGCTGGGAGACATAGTCCCTCCAGCACGTCCTGGGTCTTCCCCGCGGCCTCTTCCCAGTTGGACATGCCAGGAATACCTCCTTAGGGAGGCGTCCGGGAGGCATCCGGTTTAGATGCCCGAACCACCTCAGCTGGCTCCTCTCGATGTGGAGGAGAAGCGGCTCTACTCTGAGCTCCTCCCGGGTGGCAGAACTCCTCACCCTATCTCGGAGAGTGCGTCCCGCCCCCCTACGGAGGAAACTCATTTCGGCCGCCTGTACCCGAGATCTTGTCCTTTTGGTCATGACCCAAAGTTCATGACCATAGGTAAGGGTAGGAACGTAAATCGACCGGT